>JAKFHU010000969.1:0-291856 GCA_023783475.1 Daubentonia madagascariensis
TACAAATAGTGCTGCTATGAACGTCCTATTACATGTCTTCTGATGAACATATATATTCATTTCTGTTTGATATAAACTTAAGTATGGAATTTCTGGGTCATAAGGTATGTGTACACTCAGCTTTAATAAATACTGCCAAAGATATTCTTTTCAAAGAGAAATAGCTGAGCTGAATTGAAATGTGCCGCAAGTGTAAAATACACATTGGATTTTGAAGACTTGGAATGAGAAAAGATTGTAAAATAGCCCAATAATGTTTAAATTGGCTGCATACTGAATTGATAATATTTTGGATATATGGGGCTAAATAAAATATAATATTAAATTTTTTTAGAAAGAGAAATAAACATCCAATGGTGCCCTTTTTGGACATCAGACGGTAGTCATTAGTGTTAGAGAGTACATGGCACAGTCAGAGCCAATATTCTTAGTTTTCTCATATATAACATGAGCATAATAACACCTGCTTAGCTGATCTCAGAAGGCTACTGTGAGAATCAAATGAAAGAATGTAATAGTCCTTCTTCGAGGAGCCATGCCTGGTGGGAGAATAGAGTGAGGAAGCATAGTCTTCACAGGGTCTTGACACCCATTGTCGCTTCCAGAAACCTCCAGTGCTGTATTAGGCACTTGCACAAATATTATTTCATTTACTCCTTTCATCATCCCAGAAGGGAAGGTGTTATTAACCTCCTTTTACATGTAAGGCACCTGAAACTTAGATAGGTTAAACCTGCCATAGAGTTTATAAGTAGCAGAGAGGTTTTGAAATCAGGTCTCCCTAATACTTTAACTCATTGTTTATACCAGAGAGCAGAAAAATGATCTTAATTCCTGTGTATGCTTATTCATAAGACCAACTTTTTACAGATCTTAATTGTAACCCCTTGACCCCAAATAGAGATTTACAGTTTACGAGTGTTTTCATATACACTATCATCTCATTGACCCCCTATCTGATAACTCTGTGAGGTAAGTAGTACAGCTATTATTATCTTACTTTATAGATAAAGAAAATAACAATAAGGCCTTGTGATTTGCCCAAGGTTACATAGGATCTAGTATTCACTATTTATATTAGATGATGTTGTTTTCTAAAGCTGATAGCAGGAAGCACAAGGAAAAGTCTATTACAAATTAGCAAAATGGCTGTGCAATGTTCTTTTGGTTAGAATAAGACTATTTCTGGACTTTTGCACAAAGTGATGTCATCATATTATTGTGTAATTTTTCTTTTTCTTTTTTCTGCTTTGATATGAAGCAAGAGAGACCTGGAAGTAGGGTAAAGCAAATAAAACATGCATTTATCTGATAAGAAAACCTAGGAAAGTTCAACAAAACTATTCCTCTTATTAGTTTATTGACAGCCAATGAAAGATTTTCCAAGTAAAGAGAGCTCAATGACTGAGTGAGTGGATTGTTGTGTAAGTGAAAGATGATGGGCACTGAAGTCAAATAGATCACCATTACAATCTCAGTTCAGATGTGTGACCTTGGAGGAGCTATTTGAGCTCCTTCAGCCTCAGTTTCCCCACCTGAAAACTGATATTAATAATAAATACCTTATACAGTTGTTATGAGGATTATATAAAGCATTATATATTACAC
The DNA here is from genome assembly GCA_023783475.1 of Daubentonia madagascariensis. NCBI lineage: Eukaryota > Metazoa > Chordata > Mammalia > Primates > Daubentoniidae > Daubentonia > Daubentonia madagascariensis. Next base: position 1,609 of record JAKFHU010000969.1, read on the forward strand.
ACTAACACTGTGCTTAACATACAGGAGGTGAATAATGTTAGCTAAAATAAAAACTGGTTAGATATCTCAAGCCATAAAAACAAGCCCTAGAAACCATGAACATCTTCACAGTGAGTTAGTTGTACTCAGACTTGGAGGACAAGGTTAGCCTAACTTTTGAATAATAGTGGCTGAAGAATAGGCAAGTAATTATATCTAAATAATTTCATTTTTAAACCCCTTGCTCTAAAATGTTTAATAAGTTTTAAAATGTTTTTGTGAATGGTCATTGTGCTTAACTGTTACAATTTCCCATTTATAGAAAAACCTTACTTATATATAATACAAAGCATGCTATATTTTTATGTTATTAAAAAATATTGAGCACTGGGTTCTGCTTCTGGTAATGGCTGAGTAAACTCCTATTTGATCCACCCCATCTTCTCACAGGTGACAATTAAAAGGCTCTGGGCAAAATATAAAAAACAACTACCTGAAGGTACTGTAGAGGCAGATTCTGGAGGGGAGTTGACACTTGAAGAAAGAAACTGCACTGGGTGAGTTTCCCAGTTTTATGGCATATAGCCTGAGGGCATGCCACGGCCTGCACCTGCACCATGTAGGGAAGTTAAAATTCCAAAAGAAAGCCCTCAGTCTTTCTGGTCTGAAGAACCAGAGGACAAATTTTGGGCAACCTCTGCCACCAGAAAATGAAGAGGAAATCCTGGAAAAAAGAGATTCAGAAAAGTAGAGCACTAAACTCTGCGTATAAGCTTTGCCCAAATATCTGGATGACCCCTGAATTTCACATGTGCAGGACAGACTCCCAGAATTCCATCTAAAGATAAAATAACTAAACAGAACTTTGAGCTACCAAAGAACAGAGTTTGAATTTTGATTACAACCAAATTAGTTGCCCATTAAAACAAAAGCAAAAACAATAACACCCTTTGGAGAAACATAACAGAATCTAAAATCTCAATAACGTAATATTCACATTGTCCAGGATGCAATCCAAAATTATTCAATATAACAAGAACCAGGAAAATGTGACTGGTTACTAAGGAAAAAGACGATTGATCAAGGCCAACCCTGAGATGTCCCAGGTGTTGGAATTATCAGACAAGGATTTTAAAGCAGCTATTACAGCTACATGCAGTGAGGTAAAGAAAAATATGTTTGTAATGAAAGGATAGAAAACCTCAGCAAAGAAAAAAATTTAAAACCCCAGAAACTATACCAAAAAAATTTGAAATTCTAGAACTGAAAAATACAATATCTGAATTAAAATATTTACTGGGTGAGCTTGACAACAGAATGATGTCAACAGATAAAAGAGTCTGTGAATTTGAAAACTGGATGATTTTGTTTGATCTATCTGAAGAACAGAGAGAAAAAATTTTTAATGGAATATGTGCTCCACATCGCCAGAAGGAGGCTCAGGTAACCCTTTTATGATAAGAAAGCTTAAGAAAATAGGCATAGATGGGACTTACCTCAAAATGGTAAAAGCCATATATGACACCCACAGCCAACATCATACTGAATGGGGAAAAATTGAAAACATTCCCGCTTAGTACAGGTGCAGACAAGGCTGCCTTCTATCACCACTTCTATTCAACCTAGTGCTGGAAGTCCCAACCAGAGCAATCAGAGAAGAGAAGGAAATCAAGGGCATCCAAATAAGGCAGAAGAGGTCAAACTATCATTCTTTGCAGATGATATGCTATGTAAAACCCCAAAAAGTCTACCAAGGGACTACTGGAATTGATAAATCTATTCAGCAAAGTCTCAGATTACAAAATCAATGTACACAAATCAGTAGCATTCATATACACCAACAACAGTCAAACTGAGAACCTAAGCAAATACTCAATACCTTTCATAATAGCAACAAAGAAAATAAAATACCCAGGAATAACTAAGGAGGTGAAGGTCCTCCACAGGGAGAACTATGAAACACTGAGGAAGGAAATAGCGGAGGACACAAACAGATGTAAAACCATACCATGCTAATGGATCAGCAGAATCTACATTGTTAAAATGTCTATACTACCCAAAGTGATCTACAGATTCAGTGCCATCCCTATTCAAATACCAACTTCATTTTTCACAGATCTAGAAAAAATTATTCTACACTTCACATGGAACAAGAGAAGACCCCATCTATCCAAAGCAATCTTAAGGAAAAAGAAAAAAATTGGGAGGCATCAATCTAGCAGACTTCAAACTATACTACAGGGCTATAGTAACCAAAACAGCATGGTACTGGCACAAGAATAGAGACATGGACCAATGGAACAGGACTGAGAACCCAGATATAAAACCATCCTCATATAGCCATCTGATTTTTGACAAGGAAGACAAAAACATACACTGGGGAAAAGAATCCCTATACAATAAATGGTGCTGGGAAAATTGGACAGCCACATGTAGAAGACTGAAACAGGATCCTCACCTCTCACCTCTCACAAAAATCAACTCATGATGGATAACAGACTTAAACCTAAGGCACGAAACCATAAGAATTCTATGTTGGAAAAACTCTTATAGACATCAGCCTAGGCAAAGAATTTATGAAGAAGATCCTAAAAGCAATCACAGCATCAACAAAAATGAATAAATGGGATCTTATAAAATTAAAAAGTTTCTCCACAGCCAAAGAAATTATCACTAGAGCAAATAGACAACATACAGAATGGGAGAAAATATTTGCATGCTATCCATCCAACAAAGGGCTAATAACCAGAATCTATATAGAACTCAGGAAAATCAGCAAGAAAAAATTAAAGCACCCCATTAATAAGTGGGCAAATGACATGAACAGAAACTTTTCAAAAGAAGATAGACTAATGGACAAGAAGCATATGAAACAATGCTCAACATCTCTAATCATCAGAGAAATACAAATCAAAACCACAGTGAGATATCACTAAAGTCCAGTGGCTTTTATCAAAAACTCCCAAAACAACAAATATTGGTGTGGATGTGGAGAGATAGGAACACTCATACACTGCTGGTAGGACTGCAAAGTAGTACAACCTTTATGGAAAGCTGTATGGCAATACCTCAAAGAACTAAAAGTAGATCTACCATTTGATCCAGCAATACCACTACTGTGGATCTACCCAAAGGAAAAAAAAAGACATTCTATAAAAGAGACACCTGCACTCGAATGTTTATAGCAGCACAATTCACAATTGCAAAGATGTGGAATCAACTCAAGTGCCCATCAATACATGACTGGATTAATAAAATGTGGTACACATATACCATGGAGTACTACTCAGCCATGAAAAACAATGGTGAACTAATACCTCTTGTATTATCCTGCATGGAGCTGGAGGCCACTCTTCTAAGTGAAGTTTCACAAGAATGGAAAAACAAGCACCACGTGTACTCACCATGAAATTGGTACTAATTGATCAACACTTATGTGCACATGTGGAAGTAACATTCATTGGGTGTTGGGCAGGTGGGGGGGAGGAGGGAATGGGAAAACTCACACCTAAAGGGTGCAGTGTGCACTGTGTGGCAGATGGGCATGCTTGTATCTCTGACTCAGGTGGTGCAAAGACAATATATGTAACCTAAATGTTTGTACCCCCATCATAGTCTGAGAAAAAAAGAACCCCAAGCAGTTGAGGTGCAAATGGATAATAGAGGAAGGAAATTATAAATTCCAGCTAAGCCTTCACGACTAGTTACAGAAATAAGAATTGTAGTAGCTGCCAATATTTTCTTCTTTGCATGATCAGTTATATGTTTGCTCAATTTCCCTTTTATCTTTGTGTTGCTGTTTGTTAATTTTACTTCGAGTCCATAATTTACAGAATATTAAAGTGGGAGCATAACAAAAAAAAAAGACAGAGAAGAATATGAACAGAACCTCAAGGACCTGTGGGACAGTATCAAAAAGTCTGACCAATGTGTAATTGGAGTCCCAGAAAAGGAGAAGAAAGAAAATGGGGCAGAAAAAAAATCTGAAGAAATAACGACCAAAATTTGGTGAAAGATATAAATTTAGAGATTCAAGAAGCTCAGGGAATCCCAATCAGGATAAATACAAAGAAAGCCACACCTAGGAACCTCATAGCCAAATTGCTGCAAACCAAAAATAAAGAGAACATCTTGCAAGCAGCCAGAAAAAAGTTTACATGGTACATAAATTAAAATATAATTTAAAAATAGATATTAAAATAATCCATCAGAAGGCAGGAAAGGAGACATAGAGCAAAGAGAAAACAAAAAATTAAAAAATATATATATAATTATATGTTAATAGACTAGGCATAAGGATAGACATACCTATAGGTCAATGTTATAGAATCGAGCATCAGATATAAACCCATATATCTATGCATCATTGATTTTCAATAAGGGGGACAAGACTATTCAATAGGGGAAAGAATAATCTCTTCAACAATGGTGGTAGGATAACTGAATATACTTAAGCAGAAGAATGAGGTTGGATCCTTACCTCATACCATAAACAAAAAATAATTAAAAAATAGACCAGCAACCTAAATGTAAGAGCGAAAACTATAAAACTCTCAGAATAACCATATGAGTAAATCTTCATGGCCTTGAATTAGGCAAAGCCTTTTCAGATGCAACACAAACAATGGAAAAAAAAGACAAATCAGACTTCATCAAAATTAAAAGATGTACTGCATCAAGAAGCACACTTGAGAGAGCCAAATGACAAGCCACAGACAGAGAAAAAGAGCTGCAAATAGCATACCCAATAAGGGACTTGAATTCAGAATATATAAAGAACTCATAAAACTCACCAATGAAAAGAAAAAGGTTCAATTTAGAAATAACTGAAAGATTCAACCAAAGAAGATATACAAATGGTCAAGAAGCACATGAAAGTATGTTCAACATCATTAGTTATCATGGACATACAAATGAAAACCACAGTGATATACTACTTTATACCTACTAGACTGGCTATGATCAAAAAGACAGATAATAACAAGTGTTGGTAGGATGTGGAGAAACTGAAGCCCTATACTGGTGGGAATGTAAACTGATACAACTATTGTGAAAAAGTTTGGCAGTTCCTCAGAGGAGGATTATTCACAGAGTTTCCATATGACCCAGCAATTCCACTTGTAGCTATTTACTGAAGAGCAACGAAAACACATATCTACATAGAATTGTATGCAAATGTTCATGACAGCATTATTCATAATAGCTCAAAACTGGAAACAATACAAACGTTCATTATTGGTAAATGTATAAACAAAATGTGGTATATGTTATACGATATTATATGTAAATCAATAAATGTGATACAGCACACTAACAGAATCAAGGACAAAAATTACATAATCATTTTAATAGATTCTGAAAAAGCATTTGATAAAATTCAACATCCTTTCCTGCTAAAAGTTCTCAACAAATTGCATATTGAAGGAACATACCTCAATACAATAAAGGCCATATATGATAAACCCACAGCTAACATCATACTAAAGAGGGAAAAGTTAAAATCCTTTCCTCTAAGATCTGGAACAAGAAACAAATGCCCACTTTTACCACTTTTATTAAACATACTAGAAATCCTAGCCAGAGCAATTAGTCAAGAGAAAGAAAAATTAGAAAGTAGGAAGTCAAATTGTCCCAGTGTGCAGATGACATAATCATATATTTAATATATAGAAAACCCCAAAGACTCCACCAAAAACCTGTTAGAACTAATCAATGAATTTAGCAAAGTTGCAGGACACAAAATTAATAAACAAAATTTAGTGGTGTCTCTATATGCCAACAGAAAACTATCTGAAAAAGAAATCAAGAAAACAATTCTATCTGCAATAGCTACAAAAAAATACTGAGAAATACTTGGAATAAAAAAAAAGGAGGTAATAGATCTCTACAATGAAAACTATAATCATTGAAGAAAGCAATTGAAGGGGCCACAAATAAGTGGTGAAATATGCTGTGTTCATGGATTGGAACAATTAATAGTGTTTAAATGTCCAAATTACCCAAAGCAATTTACAGATTCAATGTAATCTCTATCAAAATAGCAATGACTTTCTTCACAGAAATAGAATAAAAAATCGTAAAAGTCATATGGAAATGCAAAAGACCTGGGATAGTGAAAGCAGTCTTGAGCAAAAAGAACAAAGCTGGAGAGATCACACTACCTGACATCAAAACATACTATAAAGCTATAGTGACCAAAACAGCGTGGTACTGGCATAAAAACAGACACATAGACCAATGGAGCAGAAGAGAGAAGCCAGAAATAAATTCATGCATTTAAAGCCAACAAATTTTTGATGAAGGCACCATGAATACATAGTGCAAAAAGGACAGTCCCTTCAATAAATGGTGCTGGGAAAACTGAACATCCACATGCAGAAGAATGAAACTAGAGCCCCAACTCTCACCATATACAAAAATCAAGTCTAAATGGATGAATGATTTAAATATAATATCTGAAACTATGAAACTACTAGAAGAAAACATAGAGGACATGCTTCATGAAAATGGACTGAACAATGATTTTTTTTGATAAAACCTTGAAAGCACAGGCAACAAAAGCAAAAATAGACAAGTGGGATTGCATCCAAGTATAAAGGTTCTGCACAGCAAAGGAAACAATAGAGTGAAGAAACAACCTACAGAATAGGAGAAAGTATTTGCAAACTATGTATCTGATAAGGGGTTAATATCCATAATATGTAAGGAACTCAAACAACTCAATAGGAAAAGAAAACAATCTGATTTTTAAAAATGAGCAAAAGATCTAAATAGACATTTCTCAAAAGAAGACATATAAATGCCCAACATATATATGAAAAAATGCTCAACATCACTAATCATCAGGGAAATGCAAGTCAAAACCACAGTGAGATATTACCCCACCCAAGTTAGAATGGCTGTTAACAAAAAGACAAAAAATAACAAATGCTGGTGAGGATGTGGAGAAAGAGGAACTCTTCTACACTGTTGGTGGGAATGAAAATTTGTACAGCTATTATGGAAAACAGTGTAGAGTTTCCTCAACAACTTAAAAATAGAACTACCATATGATCTAGCAGTCCTATTACTGGGTATATATCTAAAGGAAAATGAAATGAATATTTCAAGGAGATATCTGCATCCCCATTTTTATTGTAGCACTATTCACAATAGCCAAGACATGGAATCAACTTAAGTGCCCATCTACAGAAAAATGGATAAAGAAAATGTGATTTTGTACACACACACAAACACACACACACACAAAGGGATACCATTCAGCCATAAAACAGAAAGAAATCCTGCCATTTGCAGCAACATGGATGAACCTGGAGGACATAATGTTAAGTGGCATAAGCCAGGTATAGAAAGACAAACGCTGCATAATTTCACTCATATGTGAAATCTTAAAAAGTTGATCTCACAGAAGTAGAAAGTAGAATAGTAGTTGCAGGAGGAATAAGTTCTGGTACTCTACTGCACAGTAGGGTGACTATAGGAAATAACAATGTACTATATATTTCAAGATAGCCAGAAGAGATTTTGAATGTTGTCCCCGCAAAGAAATGACAAATGTTTAAAGTGATAGATGTGCTAATTATACTGATTTGATCATTATACTGTGTAGACACGCATTGAAACATCACACTGTACCCCATAAATATGTACAACTATGTGCCAATTATAAATAAAAATTAATTTAAAAAGAACATTAATCAGCAATTAAACTGATACACACTACAATATGGACGAACCTTGAAAACATGCTAAGTGAAAGAAAGCTGACACAAAAGACTTTATATTGTATGATTTTATTTATATGGAAACTTCCAGAATAGGCAAATCCATAGAGACAGAAAGTAGATTAGTGACTGACATGGGCTGGGGACAAAGGCAGAATGGGGAGTGAGTGATTAATTAGCACAAGAGAACTTTTTGAGGTGACATAAATGTCCAAAAAGTGGAATGTGATGATGATTACACAAGTTTTTAAATATACTAACAATCATTGAATTGTATACTTAAAACATTAATTTTATGGTATACAGGTTAAATAACCCTTATCTGAACTGCTTGGGACCAAAAGTGTTTTGGATTTTGGATTTTGGAATATTTGCATTATACTCATTGAGCATCAGAAATCCAAAATCTGAAATCTGAAATGCTTCATTGAGCATTTCCTTGGGTGTCATGTTGACAGTCAAACAGTTTCAGATTTTGGAGCATTTCAGATTTCAAATTTTCAAATTTGGGATGCTTAATTTGTATAAATAAAAACTTTAAAAATATTGCAAAGGCTTTAAAAATGTTAATGCAATAAATATCTCAATTAAATTGGAGGTTGTCATACTGGATAAGAAAGCAAGACTAAAGTATATGCTGTTTACAAAACCAAACTTTAAATACAAAAACACACAAGGGTCAGAAGAAAAGATGATAGAAAATCATATACTATGTAAAGAGTAAGCATAAGAAGGCTGAAGTGGCTATATTAATTCCAGGTAAAGTATACTTCAAAATAAAGTTAAAGAGGGATGTTTCATGGTGACAAGAGGTCATGTCATCAGGAAAACATACTAATCATACATGTGCATGTGCTTAATAACAGATATTCAACATACATGAAGAACTGATAGAATTAAATGGAAAAATAGACAAAATCTGAATATTAGTTGGATATTTTAATGTTCTCTCTCAGCAACTGAGAGAACATTATACAAAAAACCCAGAAAGCACATAGAATATCAAATAACACTATCATATACCTTGAAAAAATTGATATTTATAAAAGAGTCCACTGAAGTAATGCAGAAGAAACACATGCACGTGCTCTTCAAGTGCACATGGTGTTTTCACCAAGATAGAGTATTTTTTGGGTTAAAAACCAAGTCTCAATAAACTTTTAAAACTTCAAATCCTATAGAATAGGTTTTCTTTCAACTATGGCATCAAATTAGAAGTGAATAGTAATAAGATACCTAGGAAAACTTCAAATATTCAGAAATTAAAGAACATACTTTAATACATGGTTGAAGGTAGAAAACAAAGAAAATTCAAAAATATTTTGTATTTAATGATCATTAAAATATATCAATATTCAGCTAAAAATGCTTAGAGATAAAAATAATAGCTTTAAGTGCTTGTATTTAATAATGACTAAATGTATAAAATCAATGACCTAAGGTTCTACTTTAGGGAACTAGAAAAACAAGAATAAGTTAAACCAAAGTATGTAAAAAGAAAGGAATAATGAAGATAAGAGCATAAATCAATGAAATAAAAACAAACAATGGAGAAAATTAAAACAAAAATATTGCTCTTTGAAATGACTAACAATACTGATAAGCTCTTAGCTAGACTGAACAAGAAAAAAAGAGAACAAAAGTTACCAATATAAAGAATCAGATATCACTATAGAGCCTATAGACACCATGAAAATAAAAAGAGAATGTTATGAATGACTTTATGACTACAAACTTGACAACTTAGCTAAAACGTGCAAATTTCTTGAAAGAACCACTAAGTAAAGATGAAACAGAAAAGCCTACTAGTTTCATATCTATAGAAAAAGTTGAATTTAATGTCCAAAACCTTTCCACAAAGTAAACTCCATTCCCAGAGTTTCCCTGGTAAATTCTAGCCCACATTTAGGGAGGAAATAAGCACTATTACAAAAACTCTTTGGTAAACCAGAGTTTTACAAAGTCAGTATGATAACAAAATGTGACAAAACTCATTACAAAAAAGGAAAATTTCAGGCCAATATCCTTCTGGAACCTAAATGCAAAATTCTCAATTATTAAGCTGACACCAGCTATGTATATGTGTCAGTTATTAATTTGTTGCCTCTCAATTCCAAATGTATCTGTCTGTATTTGCTCTAGATATAAGAATCCCCTTTAGCATTTCACCTTTATATCAAGCACAATGTTAAGCTTTCTCAGAAAAGAGCACTGGAGGGACATTGAAAGAGGAAGAGATTTTCCTGCTGTTTCTGGTCCTGCTGGAGGCTCCAAGGTGTGGGTGTGAAGACATCTAATAGAGCCAGCCCCAGTCTCTAGGGCAGGACTTGGTCCTTATGCGACCCTGCAGTCTAAGCCTGGTGATAACCTTTCCACAGACCACTTGACATGGTAAACCAGAACCTCTCATAGCCTGCCTGCAGCTGCGTACCTGCAGGCACTTGCCTGGACTCCCTGGGAAAGCCCCTGTGTGACCCGCACACAGCCCCCTGCCTCCCACAGGGTCATACACTAAGCAGTCATTCTTTCTGCAAGCTCCCACTTCTCACCCCCATCCCATGCAACCCATGTGTTCTGAAGTCCTCCTTTTCTCACAGGTACCTAGACTTCCACTACACACTTACACCACCAGTTAGTGATTGCCTGCTCCCCTGCCTGCACTCCAGAGGGTGGCCTATTGTTTGCTTAGCAATTCTAGATCAAGTCCATCCCGGCCAAACCAGAGAGCTCCTCTGCTATCAGGTAGCTGAATCACTCTTTTTTCAAGATCTGAACCCCTGCAGGTTTATCCTTCCTTAGGTACTCTGCCTCAGCCCAATAGGGTACCATATTGATTTTCCTTTTTATCTTATAGTTACTATTTTATCATAGTTCATAATTCTTTATATTAAACATTCTCTGTTTAAACTACCATGTGGTATATGTCTCCTGATTGGGTTTATTAGGATTTATCCCAGGGCTGCAAGATTGGTTTAACATTTGAAAATCAATGTAATTTACTGAATTAACAGAATAAAGAAAAATAACATGATTATTTCAATAATTAAGGGGGAAAAAGACTCTCAGAAAACTTGGAAGGGAAGTTCCTCAAGCCAATAAAAGACATTACCAAAAACCCTACAGCTAACATCATACATGGTGAAATATTGGACACTCTAATCCTAAGACTGGGGACAAGGCAAGGATGTCTAGATATCCACTGTTATTTAACATGGTACTAGAAGTGCTAGCCATGTCATTGCCTATACAGAAAATCCAAAGGAATCTAAAACAAAACTCCTAAAACTAATAAATGACTACAGCAAGGTTGTAGGGTAAAATGCTAATTAAAAAAATCAACTGAGTTTTAATAATAGCAGTAAAAAATTAGAAAGTAATATTAAAATCTAATTTACAATACCATCAAAACATAAAAATACTTAGGAATAAAATTAACAAGAGATATATAAAATATCTACCTTCAATACTACAAAACAGTGCTGAGAGAAATTAAGGAAGACCTAAATAAATGGAAAGATAGATCAGGTTCATGTGTTGGAAGACTCAAAATGGTTAGTTTTTCAATTCTCACCAAAATGATATATAGATCCAAAACAATCTCTATCATAATCTTAACAGGCTTTTCATAAAAATCACAGACTTATTTTAAAATTTACATGAACATGCAAGGAATCTAGAACAGGGGGTCGTAAAGTATGGTCTGTGGGCCAAATATAGTCCACTACCTGTTTTTGTAAATAAAATTTTACCCGAACACAGCCACACTCATATGTTTATGTATTGTTGTGCTACCACAACCGAGTTGAGTAGCTGTGATAGATACCACATGGCACAAAAAGCCTAAAATATTTACTACCCAGCCTTTTTTAGAAAAAGTTTGCAGACTCCTGATTCTAGAATATCCACAGCAATCTTGAAAAAGAAGAACAAAGTTGACATACTTATACTACCTGACTTAAGAATGGCTGTAAACCTACTACAGCTAATAAGACAGTGTGAAACTGTCATAGGGATCCACAAACGGGCTAATGGAACCAAATAGAGAGTCCAGAAATAAACCTACAGTTGATTTTGCTCATGTGATTTTTGACAGAGTTGCAAAGGCAATCCAATGGGGAAAGAAAGGTCTTTTCAACGAATGATGCTATAACAACCACCTAGATATCCACATGTTAAAAAATGAACTTCTACCTCTACCTCACAACATGGAGAACATTAATTTGAGATAGATCATAGATCTAAATGTAAAAGCTAAAACCATAACATCTTTAAAAGAAAACAATCATGTCATGAGAATAGTCAAGATTTTTTATGCAGGTCACAGAAACAATGATCATTAAAAGAAAAAACTGATCAATTATATTTCATTAAAATTAAAATTTTCTGCTCATCAAAAGACATCATCAAAAACAATTCAGCCAAAGAAGATAGTACCACCAAAATATATATCAGGTAAGAACTGGTAACTAGGATATATAAAGAACTCCCACAACTCAATAATAAAAAGACAACCCAAAGAAAAAATGGACAAAAAGATTTAACCAGATACTTCCCAAAATAAGATGTATGGATGTCAGCAAGATGGCAGAATAGGACTCTCTAGGACTCGTTCCTCTGCAGAAACATCAATTCAACAACTATCTACACATGAAAATACCTTCACCAGAGCTAAGAAAACCAGGTTAGAGATTACAGCACTGGAATGTAGCACAGAAATGAGAAAAGACACACCAAAGAGGGCAAGAAGGACAGTTTTACATTACCCACATCACCCTTCTGTCAGCCCTAGGCAGCACAGCACAGAGATAGATACCTTCCACTTGAGGGAATGAGAGGGAAGGGAGCACTAAATTTTGCCTTGGGCCCCCACACTGGGCCTTTCCCCAGTAAAAGCCAGCACCAGGCATGCCCCACTGCCCAAGATTCCAGACTGTCACCCACAGACTAAGCCTCCAGGCCTGCCCTGGTGCCAGGGTGGATCCCACAGCCCCAGGCTCTAGGCCTGCATTGTGCACTTGGTCTCCATGTTGCCCCACTGTCAGGCCAAACTCAGTGGCCCCAGACTCTGAACTGCCCTCACCACTAGGCTGACACCAGAAGCCCCAGGCTCTAGACTTCTCCCAGCTCTGGGCAGACACCTATAGCCTTAGTCATCAGGCTGGCACCCATGGACCCAGTCACCAGGCTGGCCCTTGCAGATACAGGCTCAAGACCCACCCTTGTGGACCCAAGCTCCAGGCCCATCTTCACAGACCCAATCAGAAAATCCACTCCAGTGGACCCAGGATTCAAACCAACCCCATGTACCCAGGTGCCAGGCTTGCCCACTTGCTGACTTGGGCACCAGATCAGCATGCACAAGTACTCCAGCAGCAAGCCTACCCTCAGACCAAACCAGAGAGCCTGACCAGAATCTGTGAATGGGCTGACTGGTGAAGGGCTTTCCCAGACAAAGACAGACTGCACGTACTAAAATAAGTTTCTACTTCTTCAAATATGAAGACATCAACATAAGGCAACAAGAAACATGAAAAACAAAGGAGTCAAAACACTACCACAAGATGAACAAATACAATCAGAGAAGAAAAAGAAAAAAAGAATAAACATGAATGAAGAAAGCTTACAGTATTTAAGGGACCACACCAAAAGGTCAAATTTTCAAGTCATAGGAGTACAAGGAGAAAGGAAAGATAAAGAAGGTAGAAAGCTTATTTAAAGAAGTAGTACCAGAACACTTTCCAAACCTGGATAAAGATGTAAACATCCAAGTAAAGGAAGGTCAAAGGTTGCCAATCAGATTTAATTAAACAAGACTACCCCAAGACATATAGAATCAAATTGTCTTTTTTTTTTAGGAAGGTTTTTTATTACTGCTTCAATTTTGGTACTTGATATTGGTCTGTTGAGGAAATCTACATCTTCTGTATTAAGCCTAGGGAGGCTATGTGTCTCTAAGAACGTGTCCATTTCCTCTATGTTTTCAAGTTTGTGTGCATAGAGATTTTTATAGCATTCAGAGATGATATTTTGTATTTCTCTGGGATCAGTTGTAATTTCTCCTTTACCATTAATAATTGAGCTTATTAGAGTCCTTTCTTTTCTACTTCTGTTTACTCTAGAGAGAGGTGTGTCGATTTTGTTTATCTTTTCAAAGAACCAACTTTTTGTTGTATTAATCTTCCATACAGATCTTTTGATATTGATTTCATTTAGTTCTGCTATAATCTTGGTTATTTCTTTTCTTCTGCTGGGTTTGGGATTGGTTTGCTCATCCTTTTCCAGGTCTTTGAGATGATTCATTAGATTGTTGATTTGCAATCTTTCCATCTTTTGGATGTAGGTATTTATGGCTATGAATTTTCCTCTCAGGACTACTTTAGCTGTGTCCCACAGATTTCAGTAGCTTGTGCCCCCATTATTGTTTATTTCAAAGAATATTTTGATTTCCATCCTGATTTCTTCCTTGACCTGAAAATCAATATGTAGTAGGTTGTTTAGTTTTCATGACTTTGTGTAGAGATGAGTGTTTCTGTTGGAGTTGATTTCTAATTTTCTTCCACTGTGGTCTGAGAAGATGCATGGTATAATTTCTATTTTGTTAAATTTGTTGAGACATATTTTGTGGCCTAGGATGTGATCAATCTTAGAGAATGTCCCATGTGCTGATGAGAAGAAAGTATATTTGGTGGTTTTTGGGTAGAATGTTCTGTAAATGTCTGTTAGGACCATGTGTTCTGGAGTTCTATTTAAGTCCCTTGTTTCTTTATTTACCTTCTATTTGGAGGATCTATCCAGTTCCGACAGTGGGGTGTTGAAGTCCCCGGCTATTACAGTGCTGCTGTCTATCATTTTCTTTAGATCAAGTAGGATTTGCTTTATGAATCTGGGCACTCCTGTGTTAGGTGCATAAATATTTAAGATTGTTATGTCTTCATGCTGAATTATTCCCTTTACCATTATATAGTGACCATCTTTGTCTTTCATTACTTTTGTTAATTTGAAGATTAAGTTATCTACTATGAGAACTGCTACTCCCACTTTATTTTGGTTTTCATTTGCATGGAAAATTGTTTTCCATCCCTTCACCTTGAGTCTGGATGTGTCCTTGTGGGTTAGATGTGTTTCCTGAAGACAAAAGATACTTGGCTTGTGTATATTTATCCATTAGGCCAGTCTGTGTCTCTTCAGTGGGCAGTCCAAGCCATTCATGTTTATTGAGAGAATTGATAAGTGGGGTGGATTTTTGTTGATCCTGTTAAGTTGAACGCTGTTGTTTTGTTTTATCTCTTGAGCCATTGTGGTATCTGGCCTTCAATCTTTGGCTTTTGGGTAATTTTACATCGGTAAGTGTTTCTTGTAATGCTCTGTGAATAATGCAGTTCTGAGAACTTCATGCAGGGCAGGTCTTGTCTTAACGAATTCCTCAGTGTTTGCTTGTCTGGGAAAGACTTTATTTCCCCTTCACATATGAAACTTAGTTTTGTAGGATACAAAATTCTAGGCTGGGCATTATTCTGTTTGAGAAGACATCTGAATTTTACAAGACCTACAAAGTAGAAATGGTGCCTATCCTGCAAAAATTATTCCACAACATTGAGAAGGAAGGAATGCTCCCTAACATGTTTTACAAAGCCAATATCACCTTGATACCAAAGCCAGGCAAGGACTCAACAAAAAAAGAAAACTACAGACCAATATCCCTTATGAATATAGATGAAAAAATTCTAAATAAAATACTAGCAAATAGAATTAAGCAGCTCATCAAAAAACAAAACAAAACAAAACAAAACAAAACAAAAATCAATCACAGCCAAGTGGCCTTCATCCCAGAGATGCAGGGATGGTTCAACATACATAAATCCATAAATGTAATCCATCACATAAATAAAAGTAAAAACAAAAACCATATGATCCTCTCAGTAGACACAGAAAAAACATTTGACAAAACTCAGCACCCTTTCATGATAAGAATGCTTAACAAAATAGGCATAGAAGGGACTTACCTCAAAATGATAAAAGCCATACATGAGAAACCCACAGCCAACATTCTACTGAATGGAGAAAAATTGAAAGCATTCCCACTTAGAACTGGAACCAGACAAGGATGCCTCTATGACTGCTTCTATTCAACACAGTGCTGGAAGTCCTAGCCAGAGCAATCAGAGAAGAGAAGTTAATCAACAGCATCCAAATGGGACAAGAGGTCAAAATATCAGTCTTTGAAGATGATATGACCTTATATCTGGAAAACCCCAAAGACTCTACCATGAGATTACTGGAATTGATAAATAAGTTCAGCAAAGTCTCAGGATACAAAATCAACACATATAAATCAGTAGCATTTATA
The DNA here is from genome assembly GCA_023783475.1 of Daubentonia madagascariensis. Lineage (NCBI taxonomy): Eukaryota > Metazoa > Chordata > Mammalia > Primates > Daubentoniidae > Daubentonia > Daubentonia madagascariensis. The sequence continues at coordinate 17,659 of JAKFHU010000969.1, forward strand.
TACACCAACAACAGTCAAACTGAGAACCAAATCAAAGACTCAATATCTTTCAAAATAGCAACAAAGAAAATAAAATATCTAGGAATATATTTAACTAAGGAGGTGAAGGAAGAACTAAGGGAGAACTAAGAAACACTGAAGAAGGAAATAGCAGAGGATGCAAACAGATGGAAAATTATACCATGCTCATGGATTAGCAGAATCAACATTGTTAAAAGGTCTATACTACCCAAAGTGATCTACAGATTCAATGCAATCCCTATCAAAATACCAAAAACATTTTTCACAGATGTAGAAAAAATAACTCTATGCTTGTATGGAACCAGAGAGGACCCTGTATAGCCAAAGCAACCTTAAGCAAAAAGAACAAATTGGAAGGCATCAATCTATGAGACTTGAAGCTATACTACAAGGCTATAGTAACCAAAACAGCATGGTACTGGCACAAGAACAGAGACATAGACCAATGGAACAGGACTGAGAACCCAGACATAAAACCATGCTCATATAGCCATCTGATTTTTGACAAAGAAGAGAAAAACATACACTGGGGAAAATTATCCCTATTCAGTAAATGGTGCTGGGAAAATTGGATAGCCACATGTAGAAGACTGAAACCAGACACACACCTCTCACCTCTCACAAAAATCAACTCACGATGGATAACAGACTTAAACCTAAGGCATGAAACCATAATAATTCTAGAAGAAAATGTTGGAAAAACTCTTATAGACATCAGCCTAGGCAAAGAATTTATGAAGAAGACCCCAAAAGCAAGAACAGCAATAACAAAAATAAACAAATGGGACGTGATCAAATTAAAAAGCTTCTGCACAGCCAAGGATACTATCACTAGAGTGAACAGACAACCTACAGAATGGGAGAAAATATTTGCATGCTACACATCTGATGAAGGGCTGATCACCAGAATCTATACAGAATTTAGGAAGATCAACAAGAAAAAATCAAACAACCCCATTAAAAAGTGGGCAAAGGACATGAACAGAAACTTTTCAAAAGAAGACAGAACAATGGCCAGCAAACATATAAAAAATTGTTCAACTTCTCTGATCATCAGGGAAATGCAAATCAAAACCACAATGAGATATCACTTAACTCCTGTGAGATTTGCTTATATCAAAAAGTCCCATAACAAGAAATGTTGGCATGGATGCAGATAGACAGTAACACTCATACACTGCTGGTGGGACTGCAAACTAGTACAACCTCTATGGAAAATAGTATGGAGATACCTCAAAGAACTAAAAGTAGAACTACCATTTGATCCAGCAATCCCACTACTGGGTATTTACCCAAAGGAAAAAAAGACTTTCTGTACTAAAGACATCTGCACTCGAATGTTTATAGCAGCACAATTCACAATTGCAAAGATGTGGAAACAACCTAAGTGCCCATCAATACATGAGTGGATTAATAAAATGTGGTATATGTGTACCATAGAGTACCACTCAGCCATAAGAAACAATGGTGAATTAATACCTCTGGTATCATCCTGGATGGAGCTAGAGCCCATTCTTCGAAGGGAAGTATCACAAGAATGAAAACACAAGCACCACCGGTACTCACCATCAAATTGGTACTAACTGATCAATACTTATGTGCACACATGGAAATAATATTCATCAGGGGTTGGGCAGGTGGGAGGGGGTGGAGGGGATGGGTAAGCTCACACCCAATGTGTGCCGGGTGCACTGTCTGGGGGATGGGACATGATTGTAGCTCTGACTCAGGCAGTGCATAGGCAATATATGTAACCAAAGTGTTTGTACCCCCATAATATTCTGAAATTTAAAAACCAAAAAATTAAAATAAAAACAAATGGTCAAAAGGTATATGAAAAAATACTTAACATCACTAATCATCAGGGAGATGCGAGTAGTCAAAATCACAATAACATATCAGCTCACCCCAGTTAGAATGATTATTATCAAAAAAACAAAAGATAAATGTTGGCAAGGATGTGTAGAAAGGGGAACTCTTGTACACTGTGGGTAGGAATGAAAATTAGTACAGGCAGTATGGAGAAAAGTATGGAGGTTCTTAGAAAAATTAAAAATAGAACTACCGTATGATCAAAAAACCCCACTACTGGGTATATATCCAGAGGAAATGATATCATTATGTCAAAGAGATATCTGCATTCCCATTGTGATGGTTCACTTTGGCTGGATTGAGGGATACTTCTATGGCTGGTGATTGTTTCTGGGTGTGTCTGTCAGGGAGTTTCCAGGGTAGACTGGTATGTGAATCAGCTGACTGAGAGAGGAGGACCTGCCTTTAGTGTGGATGGGCATTGTCCAATTTGCTGGGAGCCTAATTGGGACAAACAGGCAGAAGAGCAGGGATTCTCTCTTTCTCTCTCCCTTTCAGAGCAGAACGCCTTTTCTCCTCCTGCCCTTAGACATCAGACTCTAGGTTCTTCTGCTTTTGGACTCTGGGACTTGCTCCAGCATCCTTCCATGGGTTCTCAGGCCTTTGGCCTCAGACTCAGGTCTGCACTGTAAGCTTCCCTGGTTCTGAGGCTTCCAGAGTTGGACTGAGCCATGCTATCAGCTTCTCTAGTTCTCCAGCTTGCAGATGGCCTATTGTGGGACTTCTCTACCTCTGTGATCATCTGTGCAAAGTCCCCCAATAAATATCCTCTCATATATCCTATTGGTTCTATCTCTCTGGAGAACACTGATAAATAAACTTATGTTAATGCAGCAGTATTCACAATAGCCAAGATATAAAATCAACCTGTGTCCATCAACAGATGAGTGGATAAAAAATTGTGGTATATATACACAGTGGAATACTATTCAGCTATAGAAAAGAATGAAATCCTGTCATTTGCAACAACATGGATGAACCTAGAGGATATTATGTTACATGAAGTAGGTCAAGCACAGAAGGACAAATATCACATGATCTTACTCACATGTGGGATCGAAAACAGTTGATGTCATAGAAGTAGAGCTGAAGAGAGTAGGGGGAAGGGGGAGATAGGAAGAAATTGGTCATAGGATACAAAGTTACAGTTAGATAGGAGGAATAAGTTCTGGTGTTCTATTGTGCAGTAAGGTGACTAGAGTCAACAATAATATATTGTATACTTCAAAATAGCTAGAAGAGAAGATTTTGAAGTGTTTGAGGTGATAGATATGCTAATTACCCCAATTTGACCATTATACAATGTATATATGTATCTAAACATCACACTGTATACCATAAATATGTAATTATTATGAGTCAATCAAAAACAAAACTTAAACACGGAAATTGCTAAGAGAATATATTTTATGTGTTATCACCACAAAAAAATAATAGGTATGTGGGGTAATACATATGTTAATTAGCTCAATTTAACCATTCCACAATGTATACATATTTCAAAACAACATGTTATTGTGATAAATATATCTAATTTTAATTTATCAATTAAAAAATAAAAGTCATTGGCTCAAAAAAAGAAGATATACGAATGGCCAATAAGTACATGAAAAGATCCTCAACATCATTAGTTATCAAAAAGATCAAATTAAAATCCCAAGGAGAAACTCACCATAATAGCCAAAATTAATAAGACTGACAATACCAAGTATTGTCAAGGACATGGAGCAGCTACAATTCATACATTGTTGATGACAGTGTAAAATGGTGCATCTACTTTGGTAAAACCTGTTGCAGGTATTATAATACTTACTATAATACTTATGAAACTAAACATTCACCTACTCTATAGGCCAGCAGTTCTACTCCTAGATATTTACCTTAAGATTTTGTGAAAATGAAAACATATCCACAAAAACACTTTTACATGACCATTCATAGCAGCTTTATTCATAAAACCCCAAACTGGAAACAGCCAAGGTGTCTACTCATGAAAGAATGGATTTATTCCAGAACAGGCAAAAATAATCTATGGTAGTAAAAAAATCAAGCTGTGGCTTCCTCTGGGATGTGTGTATAGGAGTATGAGGATATTTCCTGTAGTGATAGTAGTATTTTATATCTTGATAGGGGTTTGGGTTACATAGGTGTATGCATGTGTCAAAACTCAGTAACTGTATATTGAATATTTTTAAAAATCATTGTATATACAATGTATATATATGTATCAAAACACAATTTTATCTTAAAACACAAAAGGCTGTAAATAAATATTGAACTCTGCTTAATGATATAAATGTTGAAGTATTTTAGGGAGACATGTACTGATATCTGTAATGTACTTTAAAATACATCAAAAATAAGATTAACTGATGACTGGATAGATGGAGAGATAGGTAATAAAGCAAATATATTAATAGTAATATCTTATTGGTAGAATCTAAGTGGTACATCTATGGGTTTTTCATGTTAAATACTTTCAATTTTTATATATGTTTAAAAATGGTCATAATAAAATGCTGGAAAAATATTCAGTATCTACTCATTGTTTTTTGTCAATGGGTATATAAGATATGACTGAGGGAGAGTTTCCCAGAAGAACTTATCCAAAGGAAGTAAATTAGTATTTATATAGTTCCTACTACAAGTCAGGGGCAAAGGCAAAGGCAGGGGCAACGGCAAAGGCAGGGGCAACAGTTTATTTTTATCTTCACAACAACTGAGTACTGTAGGTATTATTATTGTAACTGTAAAATCATGATCAGCAGGTTAAGTGACTTGTCCAAAGTCAAAAATCAATAAATGGCAGGCAGGATTTCACACTGAACTTCTGATTACAAAGTCTGTACTCTTTGTAATGTGTCAAGTTAAATTTTGCAGCTACCTCCACCTTGCCTTTGCAATTCCTCCTTCCCTGCTTTATTATTTTTCCCTAGTACTCAGCACCATTTGATAAACTATATATTTGTTTATTTTTCAATTAACTATCTCTTCCCACTATAATGAGAATTCCATGAGGGCCAGGAATTTTTTCTGATTTGCTCACAGTTGCATCTCCAGTCTCAAGAACAGTGTCTTCCTCTTGGTACATGCTCAAGAAATATTTTTTAAGTAAATTGAATTAAGGCACATTAGAAGTTAGCTTGGAATAACTGGAACAGGAAGGGTAATCCATATGAAAAACAGCATAAGGAAAAGCTTGGCTGAAAGATGGAAAATAATTGGCTCTGGAAACCTAAAACAATTTGGTACAGCTGAGCAGAATGTGTGGGGGAAACATAGATTGTATGGAATGATGCTAGAAGAGTAAGAATGGATCAGATCATGCAGAACCTTATAAGTCATGAGGAAGACTCTGGTCTTTCTCTGAAAGACACTGAGGAGACTTAGAAGGATCTTAACAGGATAGAAACAAGATAAAACTTGCATTTCAGAAAGATGCTGTAGCGGCACATGAAAAATGAATAGAAGGGGGCTCATGGTGGAAGCAAGGATGCCAATTAAAGGTTTAGCAATGGTACAGAAGAGAGTGGTCTCACTGAAAGAAGTGGCACTGCAGATAGAAATCAGGGGATGGTTTGAGAAAAATTTAGGAGGTAAAGTTGATAAGATTGGTTGTGTAGTGTGAGGGAGAGGGAAAAATTTAAAATGACTTTTGGTTTATGGCTTGGGAAACTTGGTGGAAGGTGGTGCTATTCAGTGAAATTAGGGAAACAAGTGGAGGAGTAGGCTTAAAATGAGTGGAGACAACAAGTTCAGTTTTGAATACAATATGTTTTATGATTGTACAAGATATCTTTGTCATGGTATCCAGTAGACAATTGAATGAACTGGCCAGGAGCTTTGCATAAATCTGGGCTAGAGATATAAATGTTATCATCATGCCTTTGGGTGCCCTAGCTGTTTGGTCACTGAGGATAATTTAATAACTACTTTTCATTTTAACAGTGTTTTCATTTAAAAAATACTACCTCTAATATCTGCCCCCCAAAGATATAATATTCTTTGGCTGTTGGCCTATTATTCCATGGGAATTATAATAAGACTATAAATCATTTTATAATAGAAAGCTATAGAGTAGCAAGATTAAAATGTGGCAGATATAAGGATCTTAGAGATTTTCATTATATTAGAAGGCTAATATTTGGTAAATACATTGCAATGGAGGATAGCTCTTTGGTACTCACCTAATCAAATACAGCTCTTTATTCCATGGGTAGATATTTAAGACGGGCCCAACCCCAATCATGTGGTTGTGACATTCTCCAACATTTTCAATATATTCGTGCTTCAAAGGAACTTTGCTGAGGAGTTCAAATTCCTCAGGTGCCTTTTGAAGTACCTGTTCTGCTGCATAGAATCCATCTACTAGCAGTGTCCTGCCACCTGTTCCTTCATGCTTAAGACAGTGAAACACCTGAATGCTAAAGAGGGAAAAGAAATTTCGGTTCAGTGGAGAAATTCTAGAAAATTATATATAAAAGAATTACTGAATCTGCTTGTCATTTTCTTTTCATGATGAAATAAATCTTATTTTCTAATTGTTTCTACCTCATATCCAGTTGTACTTTTTTGTGTTTTGAAATATTAATGCCACTAGAGGCTTCTTCTAAACATATCTAACACATATTGAAGCCTATATGTATGTGCTGGGCCCTGGGAATACAAGCATGAATAAGATACAGTCTCTGTTTTTAAGAAGCTCATAGTCTGGCAAGAAGAGATGAAGTGAATAAGCACTAATAAAATATGATAGGTACCATAATAAAGTTGTATACAAGATATAGTGGGGCCATAAAGAAAGAAATGATCTGTTCAGTGGGGTGTTGTATAAAGAAATGTTTTCAAGAATGGAGATGGCTTTGCCTAGTCTTAAAGAATGGGCAATAATTGGACTGAAATTAGACTGAGGTGAGGAGAAGGCATTCCAGGCAGAGAAAAAAGCATGACAAAAGATACTGATGTGAAACAACAGGGTATATTTAAGGAAGAGAGTAAGAAGTTACTATTGGCATAGCACCGAGAACCATAGAATGATTGAAACTGTGAAACTCTATGCTCATATTAACATTTTAAACAATTGATTATGGTGCTAGTGTGGAAGATGGATTGGTGGGAAGCAAGATGAAAAAAACCTGGAAAACAACTTGGATAACTGAAATAGTAAAGAAAAATGTTGAGGGCTTGAGTTTAGAGAAGAGTATTATAGAGAAGAGAACACACCTGAGAGATATTAACAAAGTAGAACAGGCAGGATTTGATAACATTAAATGTGAAGGATGAAGGATAGGCAAAAATTTAGAATGACTATAGGCTTCTCACTTGGGCAACCTGAAAGAAGAAATGCTATTTACTAAAAGAATGCAAACAGATGTTCAATTGAATGGTAATGAAGGAGTATGATGGGATGAGGAAGAAGTTCAGTTTAGGGGCATATTGAAATACTTGAATCATATATGTCTGAATATGTTAACAGGGAAAGGGAAGGTGACTATTAATGGATTGGAAAACTACAGTAGAATATTTAAATTAATGAGGGGAAATAAAATTAACAGTAATTTAATCAAATAAGCAAAAATAAGGAAAAGTAAACAACAAACTGAAATAAATGAACATAAAGAAAGATGGAAAAGATGGAAGGGATAAAATCAAAGATAATCTAATATAAATACAATTAAAATAGGAAAGGTCAGTTCTGGTCATGTTGAAATTTCTGTGACTTCTAGGTCAGGATTATTTGGTAGCCAGTTAAAGATGTTTAACTCAGAAGAGAGATAGATTTCATGATTTATAGGTGATAGCTAAAGCCAAGAGCATGGAAGAAGTCATTTGGAGAGATCATTTCAAGGAAGAAAAGAGGGAGAAGGAGAAAACCTTGAGGAACAATAATATTTAGGACATGGGCACAGGAAAATTAGCCAGCAAAGGAAGCTGAGAAAAAATGGCCAGAGATATAGCAGGAAAATTAGGAAAGAAAGGATATTTAAGAAAAAGTAGTGGTTAATTGTATGCCCCGGGGGTCAAGTAAGATGAAGGTACACACTGGATATGGCAATAAGTTAGTTGCTGGTGACTTTGGAGAGAATAATTTTAATTGGGGGGCAGGGGTGGGAAAACTAGCTGCCTATGGGCTTGGGGAGTGAATAGGAAGTGAGAAGGGAAAGATATTGAATGTAGATAATTCTTTTAATAAGATTAGCCATGAAGGGGAGGAGAAAGACATGGCTGTAGCTGGAGGGAGATAGAGTGCAGGTAAGTAAAAACATAGAGAATTAAGATATAAGAAGTTGACAGGAAGGAGTCAATAGGTATGGAAAGGCTAAAGATAGAGGAGACAGAAGTCCCCACGGAGGCTAGAAAGGATGAGATCCATAACAAAGATAGCTTTAGACAGGGGAAGGGATATAACAATGAAGATGATGAGGGTGATGATGACAATGAATAAAATGATAATAATAGCTAATATTTATCGAACACTTAATATGTGTCAGGCAGTATGCCAAGTGCTTTAAATATATCATGTAATTTAATTACTTAGCAACACCAATGGATAGGTTTTATTACTAGTCGCATTTTACAGATGAAGAACCTGAGGAACAGAGAAGTTAAGTTACTTGTCTAAGATCACAAATTTAATACATGTTCAGGCTGGGATGCAAATCCAGGTCTGGTTGACGCCACAGCTGGAACTTTGATCCACTACTACTATACCACTAATCTACTTGGTCCTTGCTATTTATTAGGAAGGGTTAAATTAAAGGCACAAACAATTGTTTATCTCTGGTGTTGGTCACAGAGGGAAGAGCTAGTCAGTATTTGAACCTCAATCCCTGTCCAGCTGCTTCTTAGCCCATTTCCTCTTTTTTCCTTTTGCATTCCCTAGAATGAGGATGCAGGGCTATTGGTCTCTTCATATATTGATAACATTGAGCAGGATCTCTAAAAGCTGCTTTGTTCTTCCTCCATTTAACCAAACCTTCTTAAATTCTAAACTCTTAAAGGAAATCAATGTGGCCATAATCAATTGCATATTATCGTCCTCTCATATAGTCTTCATAAATCCATATGTGCACTTACTTTACTAATATCTTTGTGTCTCAGGATCTTCGTGCATATGCAGAAGCAAGATCAACAACAACAAAATAACCATGGAGGTGCCTCTAATAAGTAGCAAATATTAATAGTAGGAAAGTTAAGTATGGTATAGATCATCTTTGGCTCAAGAGCTTCTGATTCCATGTGAAAAAGGTTATTTTTCAGTCGTTCCTCCTCTCCAACTTCTTGTAAATCAGATTCAAATTCCTCTTAGTATCATACCCAAAGCAGCTGTGTTTGAATGACTGACCCCTTGGCAATATGTTAATAAATACATGCAAGAAAACTGTACACATTCTGAAACTAATGATTAGTCAATACATTTTTTGGGGGTAATTTATAATTACTTTGAGAAAAATTATAAATTTAACAAAATTAAGACTCCATTTATGTAGTAAGGAGGGTTTTCAATCACTGAAAATTTTTTTATTCCTACAAGTCTAAAGAAGACCGAGCTAGGGTATTTAAAAATGATCATGTTTCTAGGGGAAGAGAAGAAAACAGTCATACAAATCTGCAGCAGCAGATATGATCTTGGTTCAAATAGAATAAAAAATGATTAAGAAACTACTTAAGACTATCACATGTAAAGACCCTACTCTGTAAAAGTCTAATCCACCTACCCACAGGGCTCTTGAAAATAAGTAGTGTCAGTGTGCCGATCCAGAGCTAGCTTGGTGTATGCCGTGTCACCTCTGGAGAAGTCTGAAGTGAAATACCACATCCTCCCATAGATGGTTTCTCTGCCAAATGAAATAAAGGAAGACTTATTATCTATTTGAAATCTTCATTCTTGTCCTTTGAAACTCTTTCCAATACTTTTTAAAATTACAAATAACAATAGACTTTTTTGGTTACAGATTTTCATCCATATGGTGAAAATGACAGTTGAACACACCAGTCTTGACAATTCTGTCACTGATTAATATTCTAGGAAGTTGAGATGAAAACTGGAAATATAATGTATTCTGAAAGTTTAGAGAATCATCCCAGTCTGTTAATGTGCCTGCTTTTCATAGCCGTTACATTCAAGGATCTTTCCTATGCTTACCTTCCTTTCATAGAAAAAGATGATGTGACTGCTTCTAGAAGTGATTTTTAAAACTTTATTTTAAAATTTTATAATTGTTGTCTTTTATTAATATTCTTATTTTTGCCAGTAATAGTGTTAATTTCCTAATATGTTGGATAATCCAATTTGCAAGAGTGACTGAAGAGTTTCCATATTCTTCATATGACATAGAAGTGATTAATGTAGATTTCACTTATCTTTTGCATGTGGAGGAATAAGGAAAAGAGAAAAGGATAGTTTATGTTAGCAAGTATTTAGTGAGACTTGCTGTACCATTGTTGTTTCATCTCTCTTTGAGGTTTACATCATAGATTTTGATTTTGTAATCATTTTCTTTGTGGGTTCAGATCTGACTAAGGCCCACTTTAATTTTTTAGCTTTCAGATTTCATCTTATTCTCTGAACCCTCCAAGTCCAAACAGGAAATAGTCTTCCTTTCAAACTATAATCTCTAATGCCCTCTCAATTTCACTTGAAAGTTTTCGAACTGTGTTTCAAACTGAATGGCCCACGGATGCTGTCGATTATGCTCTTCTAGTACAGGGCAAATGGCCCAGCATAGTATCTGCTACACAATGAGCTATATCTATCTCTGGACCTTATTAAATAAAAGGAAAATACTAATTATAGTGAAGTAGGTTTACATCACATTTAATATTATAGAAGATCAATCTATATACCACCTAGAAATGAAGAATGGTAATAAAAAGAACACTGTGTTTAGGATCGGGAAACCTGGGTTATTTGAATTCCAGTTCTATTGCTTACTAGCAGAGAAATTCTGGGCAAACCACTTAGTATATCTGAGTGTCATGTGCCTTATCAGTAGAACAGGGGAAAAAATACACACTGATCAGGATTACTATAATGACCAAAAGAAAATAATGGGTGTGAATGTGCTAGTTAAATGCTATATAGCCATATACATGCTAAGGCAATATTATTAAAAACCAGTCTCTGAATCAAGCCTTAGGAATCATAGAAAGTCAAAACTGAGTAATCTTTAGACAACATCTTATTCAATCCTCTTTTGAATAGATGGGAAAATAGAGGACAGTGGTGGTCAGGGGGGTGTGTGTGTGTGGAATGGACTTGCCTATTATCACATAAATGCTTGATGGTAGAACTCAGACTACTACCCAGTTCTGTTTACTTGCAGTCAGTGCTCTTTCTAGTGTACGATAATCTTTCACTTCAAGGATCACTGGGCTAGAAAAATATACCAATGATTTTGAATACGTCATTATATTTACCACATAAGTGTCTTTAGAGATTAGAAGTCCAGTCCTTAAATAAAGCACTGCAAGTAGGAGTCCCCTTATTCAGGCCACAACTATTCCGATTGAAAACAAGGGTGACCATACCTGTTACATTTATTTACTGGTGCTCATGCTCTGGAAATTAATCATAGTACCGTGGATTTCAGGAAACTAATGAGTTACCTGATCAAGCTGATCCTTTCTGCCAACTTCTCTGTATGCTCTTGAGTGGGAGGGACATTTTCCACAAATGCTATTCCATAAAGCAGAAAGTTTTGCAGAAACTTCTTCAGTCCCTCGTTGGTTTCTAAGAAGCTCTGAAAATCTACAGATGGAACTTGAGCTTGCTGGTAGATTTCAGCATTCCATAATATTCTAGGCTGGATGACCTTTTGTTTCTGCCCTTCATAGCTGTTTTTCACCAGCCAATCCAAATCATATCTAGTCACATGACCATCTGGCCCTTTTAAGCGGAAAAAGAAAAGGCATTAAAATAATAATTACAAATACTGCCAATAATTTATGACTAGGACTTCAAAAGCAAATGTAACAAAAGGAACCTAATTAAACTAAAAAGCTTCTGCATAGCAAAAGAAATAACAGAGTAAATAGACAACCTACAGAATGGGAGAAAATATTCAGACTATGCATCTGACAAAGCACTAATATCCAGAATCCACAAGGAACTCAAACAACTCAGCAAGAAAGAAACAAATAACCTCATTTAAAAAGTGGGCAAAGGACATGAACAGACATTTTTCAAAAGAAGAGATATAAATGGCCAACAAACATATGAAAAAATGCTCAACATCACTAATCATCAGAGAAACACAAATTAAAATCACAGTGAGACTGATTTACTCCAGTTAGAATGGCCATTATTAAAATGTCAAAAACCAATAGATGTTGGCACAGATGCGGTGAAAAGGGAATGATTATACACTGTTGGTGGGAATGTAAATTAGTATAACCTCTATGGAAAACAGTATGGAGATTTCTCAAAGAAAGAAATGTAGACCTACCATTTGATCCAGCAATCCCACTACTGGGTATCGACCCAAGGGAAAAATAAGTCATTATATCAAAAAGACACCTGCACTTGTATGTTTATTGCAGCACAATTCACAATTGGAAAGATATGGAATCAACCTAAGTGCCCATCAACTTATGAGTGGATAAAGAAAATGTGGTATATATATGCCATGGAGTACTACTCAGCCATAAAAAAGAATGAAATAATGTCTTGCAGCAACTTGGATGGATCCAGAAGCCATTAGCCTAAGTTAAGTATCTCAGGAACAGAAAATCATAAACTGCATAGTCTCACTTATAATTGGGAGCTAAACTATGGGTATGTATGATCATACAGAGTGGAACAATAGACATTGGAGACTCCAAAGGTGGGAGGGGGTGAGGGATGAAAAATTACCTCTTGGGTACTATGTACACTATTCAGGTGATGGGTACACTAAAAGGACTGACTTTATCACTATACAATATTTCCATGTAACAAAACTGCACTTGTACCCCCTAAATATATTGAAATAAAAAAGATAAGTTTACCAAATTATAGCTACATAGTAAAGGACCTTCTGGAACATTCATCAGGTCATCAAAGAATGATAATCCCAGATTTTTAGCCCACTCAGCACTCTCTCTCCTTGCCTACATCCCCATCTTCCATCTATCTACACAGGAACTCAAACTGTTCGAGCTAGAAGGGACTAATCTTTATTTTACAGATGGAGAAAAAGTCAGTTAATGACTCACTCAAGATCACACAACTAAGTACAAGGCTTAAATGAACATTTATGTACAGGTTTTTGTGTGAACATAAGTTTTTGTTTCTTTGGGATGAATGCCCAGGAGTGTGATTTCTGGCTTGTATGGTAGTTGCATGTTTAGTTTAAGAAACTGCCAAACTGTTTTCCAGAGAGGCTGTACCATTTTACAATCCCATCAGCAATGTATGACGGATAGAATTTCTCTGCATCTTCTCTAACGTTTGGTGCTGTCACTAGTTTTTATTTTAATCATTCTGATAGGTATGTAGCAAAATCTCATTGTGATATTACTTTAATTTCTTTAATGGCTAATGATGCTGAATATCTTTTCATGTGTTTATTTGCCATGTGTATATTCTATTCAGTAAAATGTCTGTGCATGTCTTTTATCCATTTTTAAATTGGATTGTGGGGAGGTTTAGATACATAATATTTTACATATTTATGGGGTATATGTAATATTTTGTTGCATGCATAAAATGTGTAATAATCAAGTCAGGGTGTTTGGGGTATCTATCATCTTGAGTATTTATCAGTTCTGTTTGTTGGGAACATTTCAAGTTCTCTCTTCTAGCTACTTTGAAATATAAAATACATTGTTGCTAACTATAGTCACCCTGTTCTACTATCAAACATTAGAACTTGTTTCTTCTATCTAACTATGTGTTTGTACCCATTAACCAACGTCTCTTCATCCCTCCTATCCCACTCACATACCCTTCCCAGCCTCTGGTAACTGTCATTCTACTCTCTACATCCATGAGAGTATGAGAGCAGAACACGTGATGAGTTTTCATATGAGTGAGAACATGCAAAATTTGTCTTTCTGTGTCTGGCTTATTTCACTCAACATAATGACCTCCACTTCCATCCATGTTGCTGCAATTGACAGGATTTCATTCTTTTCATGGTTGAATAGTATTCCATTGGGTATATATGCCACATTTTCTTTATCCATTTATCCACTGATGGACACTTAGGATGATTCCATATCTTTGCTATTGTGAATGGTGCCATAATAAACATGCAAGTGCAGGTATCCCTTTGATATGCTGATTTCTTGTCCTTTGGATATATATCCAGTAGTGGGATTGCTGGATAATATGGTAGTTCTATTTTCAATTTTTTGAGAAATCTCCATACTGTTTTCTATCCTGGCTGTACTAATCTACATTCTCACCAACAGTGTATAAGTTTCCTTTTCTCTGTATGCTCACCAGTACCTATTATATTTTATCTTTTTAATAATAGCCATTCTAACTGGGATAAGATGATATTTCATTGTAGTTTTGATTTGTATTTCCCTGATGATTAGTGATGTACAGCATTTTTTCATATACCTGTTGGCCACTTGTATGTCTTCCTTTGAAAAATGTCTGTTCTGTTCTTTGCCTACTTTTCAATGGGATTGTTTGTTTTTTACTGTTGAGTTCTTCCAGTTCTTCATATATTCTGGATATTAATCTCCTCTTGAATGAATAATTTGCAAATATTTTCTCCTGTTCAACAGGTTGTCTCCTCACTCTGTTAATTGTTTCCTTTGCTGTGCAGAAGCCTTTAGTTTAATATAGTCCCATTTACCTATTTTTGCTTTTGTTGCCTATGCTTTTGAGGTCTCAGCCATGAAGTCTATGCTTAGACCAATGTCCTGAAGTGTTTTCCCTTAGTATTATTCTCGTAGTCTTATAGTTTTGGGTCTTACATTTAACTCTTTAATCCACCTTGAGTTGATTTTTGTATATAGTGAGAGATGGGGTTCAGTTTCATGTGACTATCCAATTTTCCCAGCACAATTTATTGAAGAAAGTGTCCTTTCCCCAATGTATCTTATTGGTGCCTTTGTCAAAAATCAGATGGCTGTAAACATGTAGATTCATTTGTGTATTCACTATTCTGTCCCATCTTCTATATGTCTGTTTTTATACCAATACCATGCTGTTTTGGTTACTATAGCTTTGTAGCATATTTTGAGGTCAGGTAGTGTGATGCCTCCAGCTTTGTTCTTTTTGCTCAGGATTACTTTGGATATTTGGGCTCTTTTTTGACTCCATACAAATTTTAGGATTGTTTGTTCTACTTCTGTGAAAAATGTCATTGGTGTTTTGATAGGGATTGCATTGACTCTGTGGATTGCTTTGGGCAGCATGGTCATTTCAACAATTTTAATTCTTCCAATCCGTCATCATAGGATGTCTTTCCATTTATTTGTGTCCTCTTCAATTTATTTTATCAGTGTTTTGTAGTTTTCCTTGTAGAGATCTCTCACTTCCTTGGTTAAATTTATTTCTAGGTATTTTTTGATAGCTATTGTCAATGGTATTGCCTTCTTGATTTCTTTCTCAGTTAGTTCATTATTGATGTATAGAAACACTACTGATTTTTGTATGTTGATTTTGTATCCTGCAAGTTTACTAAATTTATTTATCAGATCTAAGAGTTTTTGGTGGAGTCTTCAGGTTTTTCTACATATAAGATCATATCATCAGCAAAGAGGTACGATTTGACTTCTTCTTTTCCAATTCGGATGCCCTTTATTTCTTTCTCTTGCCTGATTGCTCTGGCTAGGACTTCCAGTACCATGTTGAATAGAAGTGGTGACAGTGGGCACCCTTGTCTTGTTTTAGTTCTTAGAGGAAAGGCTTTCAATTTTCCCCCATTCAGTATGATGTTGGCTGTCAGTTTGTCACATATGGCCTTTATTATTTTGAGGTATATTTCTTCAATGCCTAGTCTGTTGAGAGTTTTTATCATGAATGGATGTTGAACTTTGTTAAGTGCTTTTTCTGTTTCTATTGAGATGATCATATGGCTTTTGTCCTTCATTCTGTTTATGTGGTGAATCACATTTATTGATTTGCATATGTTGAACTATCCTTGCATCCCTGGTATAAATCCTACCTGATCATGGTGTATTCTCTTTGTTATGTGCTGTTGGATTTGGTTTGCTAGTATTTTGTTGAGAATTTTTGCATCTGTGTTCATCAGGAGTATTGGTCTGTAGTTTTCTTTCTTTCTTTCTTTCTTTCTTTTGTTGCATCCTTGTCTAGTTTTGGTATCAGGGTAATGCTGGACTCATAGAACGAGTTAGGAAGAGGTCCCTCCTCTTCAACTTTTTGCAATAGTTTGAGGAGAATTGGTACTAGTTCTTCTTTGAAAGTTTGGTAGAATTCAGCACTGAAGGTATCCAGTACTATAGACCCCCAATTCCTAAGCAGGTGCAACATGGTACCATTTTGAAAGCACAGTCTCCACACTACTGGACTGTGTCCTGCTCTCCTGATGAGGCCAAGGTGGGTGCTACAGGCAGTGATCCCTCCACCTAGCAGGGAAGCTGTTGCATATTTTCATGTACCCTGAGGACAAATTCCACTGCCTGCAACTGCTGCTGCAGAGCAAAGCCTGCACCCTATGCCTATGGCTGTTCCCAGGAAAAACAACCCTGCCCTCCCCAATAGCAGGGCCACAGCACAGCCACTTCTGCCCTTCTAGAACTTTCTGCCAGAGGCCTGGGGATCACCCTGCCCCTGCCTACCATAGTTAGCACCTGCAAACATCACCAGGGGGTCTGAGGGCACCTCTCAGCCTGATTCTAACTTCCTCCTACCCAGTGCCTGAGAACAATGTCCAGTGGCCTGGGGATCACCCAGCTCTGTCCACCACTGGTGGCACCTGAGTGCTTCTTCCAGGGTCTGAGGTTGGGCCCACCCAACCTACTACCACCACAAGCTGACACCAACACACACTTAGCACTTGGTGAATGGCCCGCCCAGCTGTTGCAGCCACCATCAATACCAGGGCAGGCCATTTGGGTCCTAGGGTGTTGTCCTACCACTGTTACAGTCATCACACATGCCATGCCTGCTGCCAAGGGGCTTGAGAACCTGCCTGGCCCCGAGCTTCCATTCCTGGTACCTGAGCAAGCTTCCTGGAGACCCAGGAATAGACCTGCTTAGATTCATTAACACCGATGCCAGCAAAGACCACAGTGGGCCCCATGAACAGACATGCTCACCCTGCCACTGTTACCAATGGGGCCTTAGGATGGGCTTACCTGGTGTCCTCATTCCCTGTAAAACTTGACCAGAGCCTCCACTAGAAAATGCACTCTAAGCCACTGAGGAAATCACAGATACCACTAATGCTGTTTACAGCCAAAGAAATCATACAGAGACTATACTATGCTAGGCACCCAGAATCAAAGCCAAAGTGCCCTACCCAACCAACACTATAGATACATCTTCAAGGAAAAATTTCTTCCTTACAAACAAAAGCAAATTCAGAAAATTGGAGGAAGTGACTATTTCACCAGATGGGCAGATATCAACATAAGGACACAGGAAACACGAAAAAGCAAGAAAATATGACACCTCCTAAGGAACACAATAAATCTCCAGCAAAAGATTGCAATCAAAAAGAAATTTACAAAATTCCAGAAAAAGAATTCAAAATAATATTTAAGAAGTTCAGTGAGAAACAAGAAAATACAGATAAGCAATACAAAGAAATCAGAAAAATAATTCAGGGTATGAATGAGAAATTCACCAGAGAGATAGATATCACGAAAAAGAACCAAACAGAAATTCTGGAACTGGAGTGCAGCACTGAGATTGATTCACCTTCACCTGTGAAGAGCTCCAGCTGACCCCAGTAGGAAGCCAGGTGACCAGTAAAACATGAATGGAAGAGTGGGTTATTTGGTCACTGAGGAAGGGATCATTCTTACCAGAGGACCCTCAGGGTTGTGCTTCAAAATAGTTGGTGAGACAGTGGCATCTACCTCAGCCGCAGAGAAATGGGGCTGCAGCCTTGGATGGGCAGCTCCAGAAGGGTGATAAGATTCTCTCAGTAAATGGCCAAGACCTAAAGAACCTGCTGCACCAGGATGCTGTAGACCTCTTTTGTAATGCAGGCTATGCTATGTCCCTGAGAGTGCAGCACATATTATAGGTGCAGAATGGACCTAAAGAACATTGAGATGAAAAGGACAAGTGGTATTCCCATATTTATGCTGCTGGTGCCAGTGTTTTCCCTCACCATGGTAGCAGTCTGGGCCTTCATGAGATACTAGCAACAACTTTGAAAAACTTGCTTTCTTCCAGTGCTCCCAATGAAGATGCATTTCTCTCACCCTTTTCCCCTG
This sequence comes from Daubentonia madagascariensis, assembly GCA_023783475.1. NCBI lineage: Eukaryota > Metazoa > Chordata > Mammalia > Primates > Daubentoniidae > Daubentonia > Daubentonia madagascariensis. The sequence continues at coordinate 35,902 of JAKFHU010000969.1, forward strand.
CCATTCTCCCATATCTTTTCCTTCCTCTGCATAGCCAACACAAAGTAACTGATACCAACCCTGAACCTTGCTGTTCAAAATTTCCAAATCTTTGTATTCTGATGGGAAAGTAAAGGTGTTGTTTGAAGGAAAGCTGAAGAAAAGACTTGCTTATGACAAATGAGGAGTTATATGTTTTGCTAACACTTTTAATAGAAATTCAGCTACCACTGAAAGAGGGAAAGGTCCAGGCTTCTTGTCACAGTGGGTGATACCATTTTTTTAACAGCATGCCTTAAAGGCCAGATGTGTGATATTAGAGGAAGAGAAGATTTTTCTTTTTAATGATCTTTCTTAGGAAGTTTTTGTGGCCTCTATTTAATTTCTAGCTACATACCTGGTGCCTATATCAGACAAAGAAGAATGAGAAGAGTATTTTTACTTTTTTAAAAAAGCAAATACATATATACACATACGTATACATATATGATAGTATAATAGTGATGCCTGTGGAGAAGTAAAGAGATGAGAAAGCTACTCTGTGGTTTCTAGGTTTCTGATCTAAAGGATGATCTTAATTGAAGACTTTAAAGAAATACCTCCAGAGAATATATAGTAGGAAAGAAGGAGTGACCCTTAAAAGAGGATGTTCAATCTGGGTCATTTTAAAAATAATAACTAAAGCAACTCATTTAAAATCTTAGAAAAACAATATTTCTTCTCACAATAGCTATGGTGAGGTTGAAGTAAATTGTCATAACTCAGCTCTGCTTGAGTCAGTCTGTTCAAAAACCTCTGAGGGGTAAATGTAAATCTTACCAATATCTGGGCTACCCAAGTGACTTTTTTGGTAGCTCACAGTCCTGCTAAAGAATCAGCTGGAATGATTGTGGTCAGGGTTATGGTGATGGAGCCAAACCAACGCAATGAGAAAACTCTAAAAGAACAAAAGAGTGCCTCCAAGGCAGCCCATGAACCCTCTCAGGCTTTGCTTTCTGGTAACAAGCAAACCTGAGAGAAGGAACTGCCCCCCTGGCAGGATGGGCATGGAATCAGCTTTGCTTCTGATTTAGTTAAAATGAGAGAGCCTGGATTGCTAGTTTTTTAAAGGTGCTAAACGCTGGTCATGGCTTTTAAATAATAAATTGTTTTTCAGGGAAAGGGAGTAAAAAAGTTTTGTTTGCTTTAGGGAGTAGGGAAATTTGGTGGGTGCTTCATGGGGCCTGGAAGGAGGACATGGATGAATGGATGACAGGGAATACCAGACACACTGGTGATGTGGGAACCATCCCATTCATGTTAATTTAAGGTTGGTTTTAAGCACTAAGGACAGCTGAACCAAGGGAATTTCCTGGTTTTAAGAAATAATTTCCATTATCCAAATATACTGGCCATACTGTGGGCCTTACATAATTTTGACAGCAAGATTATGAGGTCTTTTCCTGAGACAATCAGTTGTATTCAATTTTTAGCATGGATGAACTAGTAATTAAACAAATGTTGATTGGAAATCAGCTTTGTCAAGACATTTTCACGAAGAAGTAAAATGCATATCCATCCCAAAGGGCATTTTGGTTCTACTTGGGAAGAGAACCCTTAAAATGGAATTAGCCACATAGGCAGGATGTTATAAGCTGGTGTCAAGTTTATATTGCAGACATCAAAAGAGAAAAGTTCCTGAGAATTGGGGTATTTGAAAAAGTTCCATGGAGGAAGAGGAAAAAGTTAAAGACCCTTGAGAAGCTCACAGTCTAGTTCAGAAAATTCACAAATAGGTGAAAAGTTAAAAGTATTAATATCAGGTTAAGTAACTATTGGAAACAATAATAAAAGAAATGGTACCACATAGAACATGATGCAACAACAAAGAAGATATGTAGAAAACCATCATATTTTTTTAGAAATTCAGAAAAAGAAAACTGTCACATAATGGCATCAGGCTATATTGGAAAGCAAAAGCTTTTAAAAATAAAAGGTCCAGTAAGAAAACCAACACAAAGAAACAAAAAAAAAATCAAGACATGAATGAAAAATTCACTAAAAAGATAGATATATTTAAAAAAAAAAAACCATAACAGGACTTCTGGAAATGAAAAAGTCATTTAGGGAATTTAAAAATATAGTGGAAAGTTTTAACAACAGACTAGACCAAGCAGAAGAATTTCAGAGTTTGAAGACAAGGCTTTCAAATTAACCAAGGTAGTCAAAAATGAAGAAAAAAATCAAGAGAAATCAAGAAAGTCTCCAACAAATGTGGGATTATGTGAAATACACAAACATAAGAAGCATAGGTATCCCTGAGGGGGGAGAATGAAAAGCAAAGAGCATGGAAAACCTATTTGAGAAAATAATGGAGGAAAACTTCCCTGGTCTTGCTAGAGGTTTAGACATCCAGATACAAGAAAAGATTCATTGCAAATAGAATATCACCAAGGCACATAGTCATCAGTCTGGCCAAACTCAAAGTGAAGGAGAAAATCCTACAAGCTGCAGGACAAAAGCACCAAGTAACTTACAAAGTAAAACCCATCAGACTAACAGCAGACTTCTCAGCAGAAACCTTACAAGCCAGAAGGAATTGGGGACCCATATTTAGTCTTTTTATATAGAATAACTGTCAGCCAAGAATTCTGTATCCTGCAAAACTAAGTTTAATAAATTAAAGAGAAATAAAGTCTTTACCAGATGAGCAAACACTAAGGGAATTTGTCACCACTAGACCTGCTCTACAAGAAGTGCTCAAAGTGCTCTAAACACTGAAAAGAATGGTCAATACTCACCAGTGTAAAAATACACAAAAGTAATAACTTGGAGCACTTATAAAACAGTAACACAAGGGAGAACACAGAGCAAACTAGGTAACAATCAACATGATGACTGGAACAGTATCAAACTTATCAGTATTAAGATTGAATGCAAATGGTCTAAATACCCAACTTAAAAGATGTAGATTGACAGAAAGGATAAAAAATCCAAATATCTGCTGTCTCCAAGAAACCTACTGTACTTGTAAAGAGTTTCAAACTCAAGGTAAAGGAGTGGAAAAATTATTCCATGTAAATGGAAACCAAAAGCAAACAGGAGTACCTATTCTTGTATCAGATAAAACAGACTTTAAGTCAACAACAGTAAAAAAAGACAAGGATGGTCATTATATAATGATAAAGGGATCAACTCAACAAGAAGATATAACAATCCTAAATATACATGCATCTAACACTGGAGCTCCCAGATTCATAAAACAGATATTATTAGACCTAAGAAATGAAATAAACAGCAACATAAATATAGTGGGGGACTCCACCACTCCACTGACAGAACTAGACAGACCATCAAGGCAGAAAATCAACAAAGAAACACTGGACTTAAATAACACTCTAGAACAAATGGACCTAACAGACTTTTACAGAACATTCTATACAAAAAGTGCAGAGTGTACATTCTTCTCATCAGCACATGGAACATTTTCCAAGATAGATTATATGTTAGGCCACAAAACAAGCCTTAGCAAGTTTTAAAAAATCAAAATCATCCCATGTACTTTCTCAGACCACAGTGGAATAAAACTAGAAATCAATTCCAAGAGGAACTCTCAAAACCATACAAATACATGCAAATTCAACAACTTGCTGCTGAATGATCTTTGGATTAACTACGAAACCAAGATGGAAATCAAAAAGGGTGACACAAGCTAGCAAAATCTCTGGGATATGGCAAAAGCAGTGCTAAGAGGAAAGTTCATAGCACTAAATGCCTACATCAAGGACAGAAAGATCACAAATTAACAACCTACACCTTAAGGACTAGAAAAAACAAGAACAAAACAATCCCAAAGCTAGCAAAAGACAAGAAATATTAATAACAAAGTTCAGAGCAGAAAGAAATGAGATCGAAACAAACAATACAAAGGATCAGCAAAATGAAAAGTTGGTTCTTGGAAAAGATAAACAAAATTGATAGACTACTAACTAGATAAACCAAGAAAATAAGAGAAAGGATTCAAACAAGCTCAATCAGAAATGAAAAAGGAGACATCACAACTGATACCACAGAAATATAAAAGATCATCTGAGACTACTATGAACACCTCTATGCACACAAACTAGAAAATGTACAGGAAATGGATAAATTTTTTGAAAATCATAATCCCCAAGCTTGAATGAGGAAGAAATAGAAACCTTGAACAGACCAATAATGAGTAGCAAGATTGAATAAGTAATAAAAACTCTCCCAACAAATAAAAGTCCAGGACCAGACTGATTCACAGCTGAATTCTACCAGTCTGTAAAGAAGAACTGGTACTTATCCTACCAAAACTATTCCATAACATCAAGAAGGAAGGAATCCTCCCTAACTCATCCTATGAAGCCAGTTTCACCCTGATACTAAAACCAGGAAAGGACACAACAAAGAAAAGAAAACTACAGACCAATATCCATCACAACATAGATGTGAAAATCCTCAACAAAATACTACCAAACTGAATCCAATCAGCACATCAAAAAAATAATTCACACAATCAAGTGAGTTTAATTGCAGTGATGCAAGGATGGTTCAACATAGGCAAATCAATAAATGTGATTCACCACATAAACACAATTAAAAACAAAAGCCATATGATCATTTTAATATATGCAGATAAAGCATTTGATAAAATCCAGCACCTCTTCATGATAAAAACTCTCAACAAACTAGGCATAGAAGGAATATATCTCAAAATAATAAAAGTCATGCATGACAGACCCACAGCCAACATCATACAGAATGGGGTAAATTGAAAGCATTCCCCTTAAAAACTGGAACAAGACAAGGATACCCACTTTCATCACTTCTATTCGACATAGCACTAGAAGTCCTAGCCAGAGCAATCAGGCAAGAGAAAGTAATAAAGCGCATCGAAATCATAAAAGAGGTCCAACTATCCTTGTTTACTGATGATATGATCTTATATCTAGAAAACCCTAAAGATTCCACCAAAATACTCCTAGAATTGATAAATAAATTCAGTATAGTCTCAGGTTACAACATTAATGTACACTAATCAGTAGTATTTCTATACACTGAAAATAGCCAAGCTGAGAATCAGATCAAGAATTCAATACTATTTACAATAGCTGCAAAAAAATACCTGGGAATATACTTAACCAAAAAGATAAATTATATCTACAAGGGGAACTACAAAACACTGATGAAAGAAAACATTGATGACACAAACTAATGGAAAAATATCCCATGCTCATGGATTTGAAGAATCAATATTGTTAAAATGTCCATACTGCCCAAAGTAATTTACAGATTCAATGCCATTCCCATCAAAATACCATCATTTTTCACAGACTTAGAAAAAACAATCCTAAATTTCATATGGAATCACAGAAGAGCCCAAATAGCTAAAGGAATCCTAAGCAAAAAGAACGAAGCTGGTGGCATCCCATTATCCAACTTCAAGTTATACTACAAGGCTACAGTATCGAAAACAGCATGGCATTGGTATAAAAGTAGACATATAGATCAATAGCACAGAATAGACAACCCAGAAATAAATTCATATACCTACAACCAACTGATCTTTGACAAAATGGACAAAAATATACACTGGGAAGAGGATGCCCTATTCAATGAATAGTGCTTGGAAAATTAAAGAGCCACATGTGGAAGAATGAAACTGGATCCCTATCTTTCACCATATACAAAAATTAACTCAAGATGGATTAAAGACTTAAATGTAACACCAGAAACCATAAAAAATTTGGAAGAAAACTTAGGAAAAACTCTTCTGGACATTGGCCTAGGCAAAGAATTTATGACTAAGACCCTAAAAGCAAATATAACAAAAACAAAAATAAATAAATGGCATTTAATTAAATTAAAAAGTTTCTGAATAGCAAATGAAAAAAATCGACAAAGTAAATAGACAACCTACAAAATGGGAGAAAATATTCAGACATTTTTCAAAAGAAGATATACAAATGGCCTACAAGCATATGAACAAATGCTCAACATCACTAATCATCATAGAAATGTAAATTAAAAATACAATGAGATACTTCCTTATCACTGTCAGAATGGTCATTATTAAAAAGTTAAAAAACTATAGAAGTTTGCACTGATGCAGTGAAAAGGGAATGTTTATACACTGTTGGGGGAAGTGTAAATTAGTACAATCTCTGTGGAAAACAGTATGGAGATTCCTGAAAGAACTAAAAGTAGACCTACCATTCAATCCAGCAACCCTACTATTGGATATACCAAAAAGGAAGTCATCCTATCAAAAAGATACCTGCACTTTTATTTTTATTGCAGCACAATTCACAATTGCAAAGATATGGCATCAATCTAAGTGCCCATCAACTGATGAGTGGATAAAGAAAATGTGGTGTGTGTATACACACACACACACACACACACACACACACACACCATGGAATACTACTGAGCCATAAAAAAGAATGAAATAATGACTTCTGCAGCAACTTGTATGGAACTGGAAGCTATTATCCTAAGTGAAGTATCTCGGGAATGGAAACACAAATACTACATGTACTCACTTATAAGTGGGAGCTAATCAATGGGTATACATCATCATACAGAATGCTATAATGGACTTGGGAGGCTCAGAATAGGGGAAGGTGTTGGGGGGTGAGGGATCAAAAAAGTATCTATTGGGTACATTGTACACTCTTTGTGTGACAAGTACACTAAGCCCTTATTTCACTACGGTACAATTCATCCATGTAAGGAAAAACTACTTGTGTCCCCTAAATCTATTGAAATAAAAAATAAGAAAGAAAAAAAAAAAGAAATTCTGGGCCTGAAGTAGTCATTGAATGAACAAAATACATTTGAATACTTCAACGACAGACTAGATCAAGCAAAAGAATCTCAGAACTTGAAGACAGGTCTTTTGAAATAACCCAGTCAGAAAAAAATAAAGAAAAAAGAACAAAAAAGAATGAGAAAATTATTTGTGACATACAGGACACCATAACGTGATGAAATATAGGAATTTTTGGTGTCCCAGAAGGTAAAGAGAAAACAAAAGGATAGAACACCTACTTAAGGAATTAATAGATTTTTTTATGTTGAGTTTTGAGTTATTTAGTCCTAGTCCCAGTCAGGACCTGAAGATGTTCACCTACATTTTTTTCGAGAAGTTTTATAGTTTTATATTTTACATTTAAGTCCACAATCTATTTTGAGCTAATTTTTGTATAAAGTGTGAGCCTTTAGTTGAGGGTCTTTTATTTTTTTGCTATGGATGTCCAATTGCTCCAACACCAGCTATTGAATAGACTATCTGTCCTCCATTGAAAGGCTTGTACTTTTGCCAAAGATCAGTTGTCTATATTTCTGTGGAACCACTTCTGGGTTCTCTATTCTGTTTCACTGATCTGTGTGTCTATCCCTCCACCAATATCACACTGTCTTGATTACTGAAGTATTAACATCAAGAAGTCACTCTTCCCACTTTATTCTTTTTCAAAATTGTGTTGGCTATTGCAGGGCCTATGCATTTCCATTTAAATTTTAGAACAAGCTTTTTCATAACTATAAAAAGATCTTGCTGAGATTTTGACAGGAATTACATTAAAACTACAGATGAATTTGGAGAAAATTGACATCTCTAGTATGTCAAGTCTTCCAATTCATGAACATGGTTTATCTCTCCAAGTACTTATGTCTTCTTTGATTTATTTCATCAGCATTTTATAATTTTTATCATATAGATCTTTTACATATTTTGTTAGATTTAAACCTAAGTACTTAAATTTCTTTGAAGCAATTGAAATGGTCATTTTTCATTTCAGTTTCTGCATGTTCACTGTAAGTATATAAAAATGCAATTGATTTCTGCATGTTGATTTCATATTCTGTGACCTTACTGAACTCACTTATTAGTTGTAGCAGTTTTATGGTAGATTACCTAAGGTAGATTATGTAGTCAGTCATGTATTTGCAAATAAAGAGTTATTTTTTTTCCTTTCTAATATGTATGCATTTTATTTCTTTTTCTTGCCTTATTGTAATGACTAGAACTTATAGCACTATGTTAAATAAGAGTGGTGAGAACAGACATCCTTGCCATATTCCCTATCTTAGAGGGAAAAAAACATTCAGTGTCATCATTAAGTATAATGTTAGCTGTGGATTACAATTTTATGCCAAGAGAAAAATAAAAGGTTCCAAAAACATGCTTCCAAAGCAAGGAAAAAAGAAAAATGTAGCTAAAAGAATACCCTATTTTGGAAAGGGGCAAATTGTTTTTCACAAAATAATTGTTCTCTAGAAGAATACTCCCAAAGAAGACCAGGTCTCCTGTCCACTCACAAGTAAAAAAGAGTGTGGTCTCATCCAGACGAATGGTCTTTGGCTTGATACATAAATCCACACTTGCAGTGTCCAGGCTGCGCTGGTGAGTCTTAGAGTTGTAGCAAGATGCTGAGCGGCAGTGGTCTCGAAGCCAGACATAATCAAAGCGCATCACAGTGTTAGCATATTGCAGTTCTAGGGAAAAGATCACATTCAACAAAAATATTTATTAAGGAAAACTTAAAAAAAATCAGCAGCCAGAAAACTTCCTTCAAAAATTCTTCTACCAAGAAACAAGCAAGAGCAATAAAGGGGTGGGGGACTTGCTCCTTACCAGATATTAAAACGTACTATAGAACTGCGGTCCCCAACCCCCAGGCTGTGGACCGGTACCAGTCCATGGCCTGTTAGGAACTGGGCTGCACAGCAGGAGGTGAGCAGTGAGGGAGTGAGCGAAGCTTCATCTGTATTTACAGCTGCTCTCCATTGCTTGCATCACTGCATAAGCTTCACCTCTTGTCAGATCAGCGGAGGCATTAGATTCTCAGAGGAGCATGAACCCTGCTGTAAACTGTGTGTGCGAGGGATCTAAGGATGCATGCGCCTTATGAGCATCTAATGCCGGTGGAGCTGAGGCAGTGAGCTAGCCCTGGGGAGCAGCTGCAAATACAGATTATCATTAGCATAGAGGTTTGACTGCACAATAAACGTAAGGCACTTGAATCATCCCCAAACCATCCCTTCCCCCAGTCCATGGAAAAATTGTCTTCTATGAAACCAGCCCCTGGTGCCAAAAAGGTTGGGGACCACTGCTATAGAACTTCTATTATTAAAATGGTGTGATGTTGGTAGAGGAATAGACAGATAAAACAATGAAAGGGTATAAATGCCCAAAAATATACTCAAATGCATATAGAAATTTGGTATGTAATAAAGTGACAATGAAAATCACTGGGGAAAAGATGAATTTTTAAATAAATGGTGTTAGGACAACTAGATAGCTATTTGGAAAGGGATAAATTTGTGTCCATATCTCATGTTGTCACCAGGTCACTAAGATAAACTCAAAATACTAAGGGTTCTAAATTTAGAGCATGAAACTATTCAAGTATTTTTTAAAAAAGAAAACATGGGTGGGGTACAGTATATACAGGAGGTCCTTGTACTATTCTGGCAACTTTTCTATTAGTTTGAGGTTATACCATAATAAAAAGTTATAAAAAAATTCAAAGACTTTCTATATACTAAATTACTCATTTAGAAAAGGTGAATAAAATGAGATCAAATTTACAAAAGAAAAAAAAATAAATTCTGGCTTGATACCATTCAGAAAGTAAATGTCTGATAAAATAAAATATAAAAATTAAAAATTAAAAAATATGTTGACAACCTTGAGGTAGGAAATGCTGTTTTAATATGACACAAAAGCACAAAAAATAAATTTATTTATGTGGAAATAAAAACCTTCTGTTTTGCAAACAATATAAAAACAAACTTAAAAGACAAGTAATAGGAAAAATATTCATAACATAAAAGCATTAATACCCAGCATATAGAATAAATCCTTGTGATCATTACAGATAAAAGCCCAACAGAAAAATGGGTGAGTGATATCAATAGGAAAGTTACCAGAAGTGACAAGTAAACACATGAACTGCCCCCAGGCTTAGTATTAATCAAAAAGGAATGGGTATTGAAACCAAAATAAGATACCATTTTATATCCATCAGAGCAGCAAAATTTTTAAAGTTTGATTAAAATGAGTGTTTTGAAGTATGTGGGGAAATGCATATTCTCAAACATTTGGCAGTAGGAGTATAAATTGTTAAAGGCACACTAGATGGTAATCTGGAAGTTTCCACAAAAATAAAAAAATTGCATATTTATTGCTTGACCAAGAAATTCACCTCTCAATATTTATTTTATGGAAATTGTTACACATGTGGAGGAGCACACAAAGATATTCATCATAATGTTGTTTATAATAGCAAAAATATTAGAAAATAAGACTAAATGTCTATCAGTAGGGGAAGTGGAGGAATAGCTGAATAAATTTTGGTTTATTCCATTTGTAAGATATTAAGCAACAGTTTTTTAAAAATTCTGTACCTATACTCTTCACATTGACTTTCACTGGTGTTATCATTCTCATTTTAAGGACAAGAAAACTAAGGTTCAGAGATGTTAAATAACTTTGTAAGATAAAATAATCATTAGGTCATAGAGGTAGGACATGCACCCAAGTTGTGCAACTTCATAGCCCACTAGAGTAATGTTTCTCAAAATGTAGCCATGGGAATCTGGAGGTGAGACTTCTGGAAAGGCACAGTGAGGAGCCTGGCAAATTCTCTCCCCCAAAGGCAATGATAAAAATGAACAATACTTAAAAATGACTGTTTTAACAGTCTGGAAATTTTCCAAAGACATACAATAAATTAAGAAGTATTTATTCTATTTTTAATTTCTTTAGGAACTTCCATACTGTTTTCCATAATGGCTGCATTAATCTACGTTCCCACTACCAGTGTACAAGAGTTCCTTTTTTTCCACACCCTTTCCAACACCAGTTATCTCTTGTCTTTTTGATAGTAGGTATCCTAATGGGTGTTAGGTAGTATTTCATAGTAGTTTTGATTTGCATTTTCCTGATTATTAGTGATGTTGATATCTTTTCACATACCTGTTGGCCATTTTTATGTTCTTTGGAGAAATGTCTATTCAGATCCATTGTCCATTTTTTAATTGGGTTATATATTTTCTTGCTATTGAGTTTGAGTTCCTTATATATTTTGGATATTAGCCCTTGGTTTGCAAATATTTTCTTCCATTCTGTAGGTTGTCTCTTCATTGTGTTGATTGTTTCCTTTGCTGTGCAGAAGCTTTCTAGATTGATGTGGTCCCATTTGTCTATTTTTGCTTTTGATGCCTGTGCTTTTGGGGTTATATCCAAAAAATCTTTGTCCAGACCAATGTTATTGGGCTTTTCCCCTATGTTTTCTTCTAGTAGTTTTAGAAGGTCTTATGTTTCAGGTCTTATGTTTAAGTCTTTAATCGTTTTTGAGTTGATTTTTGTATATGGTGTGAGATGAGGGTCTAATTTCATTCTTTTGCCTTCTTCGTATATATATCCAAAGGAAATTAAATCACCACCTTGTAAAGACACCTGCACTCCCGTGTTCATTGCAGCATTATTCATAAAAGCCAAGATACGGAAACAACCTAAGTATCTGTCGATGGATGAATGTAAAGAAACCGTGGTGTATGTGTGTGTGTATATATACACACACACACACCCCCCACAGTGGAATGTTGTTATTCAACTTTTAAAAAGGAGGAGATTCTGCCATTTGCCACAATATGGATGAACCTAGAGGACATTATGCTAAGTGAAATAAGCCAGGCACAGAAAGACAAATATTGCATGATCTTAGTTACATGTGGAATCTAAAAACAAAGAGTCAAATACACAGAGATAGACAATAAAACAGTGGTTACAAGGGGTGGGGGGGAGGAGAAAATGGGAAATGTAGGTCAAAGGATACAAAAGCAGATTTGTAGGATGAACAAATCTAGAGATATAATGTACAATATGAGGACCATAGTTAATAAAAGTGTATTGTATTTGGAATTTTTGCTAAATGAGTAGATTATAGTTGCTTTTGACACAAAAAAATGGGTGACTATGTGAGATGATGGATATGTTAATTTGCTTCACTATAGCAACCATTTTAGAATTTATGTGTCTCATAACATCATGTTACATACTTTAAACATACACAACAAAATTTATTTTCAAAAAGAAGCATTTATTCAAGAAAAACTGGTGAAACTTGGGTAAGAACAATGGGAATCTGTGGTGTGTTTTAGCCTGGGGTGCTCCTATTCACTACCCTCCACCCCCCACCCCCCTCATCAGGAATAGTTTCACAAGGGTGGGAAATCCAAGAAAACCAATAGCTTTGCTGCTAATGAGGACTAACTTGATTTGGAGCAGAGCACACATAAAAACCCCATGGCCCTGGGTGTTGTTGAAAACAATTAGGGAACACATACTCTTTGGGGCAAGCAACAGACCAGAAGAACAGTCAGAAATCTAACAAGGGGGAAAAGACAGCTATAATGGGCCTTGAAAAGCTCCCATACATCCCTAGTGTTTGGAAGGTTGTGCACATATGCAGGGCTGTGTGCACACTGAAAAGAGACCAGAAATTGCCCTAGTTATCTACATCCATGGAAGAAAATGAGACTTTGTGCAGGCACAAAGAATACAAGAATGACAGAAAGTAAAAACCAAGGCAGACTTGTAAACAGCCTGAACTTTGAATGTTTGCCCCAAACCACACACAGATCCATTGGCAAAGGGCAGAAGCTTTACTGGCTTAGGTTTTTAAGCATAACCTCTGACCAGTAGTTGGCTGGCCACTAAACTATACCAGGGTTTCTCAACCTGATGCCTCAAACAGGTACTATGGACATTGGGGCCAGATAATATTTTGTTGTAAGGCACTGTCCTGTGCATTGTAGGATGCTTAGTAGCATCCCCAATCTCTACTCACCAGATGTCAATAGCATCTTCCTCACCAGTTGTGCCAACCAAAAATGTCTCCAGACAATGCCAAATGTTCCCTGAGGGTCAAAATAGACCCTAGCTGAGAGCTACTGGGCTGTGGTGACCCCAGTGCAATGTCTAAGAAGCCATAGTTAAAAATAAAAACAAGAAGCAAAAATAAAACCTCAGCAGAGACATCAGTGGCTCCACACTGCAGGAGACACAGACTGCACAGAATTACTCCAGGCAATTCACTAAACAAATAAACAAATACACCAAAAACAAAGAAATAATACCCCTGGGGAGGTCAGAACTCAGTTTCTACAATATATTATCTAAAATGTCCAGTTTTTTAAAAAAAATGAGGTATGTATAGAAACAGAAGGGTCACCTACGCATAGAAAAAAAAGTAGGCAACAAACTCTCTGAGAATAACATTACACAAAATCATACTGTCTAAGTCAGACATGCAGATAGAAGGCAACCTACTGCCTGTACAAATGTCTTTTCCTTCTAACAGTTGGGCTTTACAGGACAGAAGCAGAGTGGACTGTAGGGACATCACTTCCTTCCATGTACCATATAATTTCCTAGTTACAAGCCAGCAGTTGGTCTTCTTTGTCTGTGAGCAACTAGGCCTTCAAGGTATGTATATCCCAATTGGATATTTGAAAATTCAGATATTGAACTTAATTGAAAAAGTGCCTAATATAACAACTGCTGATACTCTGGAATGGGACTATTCATTTAGTGGTGTCTTAAAGTTGGAGTTCTTGACCTAGGATCTATGGAATGATATGCAAAATTGTGTGTGTGTGTCTGTGTAGAATTTCTATGGGGTCTATAAGCTAAAAATATTGAGAACCATGTCCTTGGAGCAACAAAAGTGATTAAGTACCATTAACCCTTATTCAGATTGGTCATTACACTGAGATAATCCAGGGTTCAATAAACTACAGCTTGTGGAACAAAGATAGCTCATGGCCTGTTTTGTATGGCTTGCAAGATAAGAATGGTTACACTTTAAAAGTGTAATAAAACAAAAACAAAACAAAAAAAAACCCATTGTAATGGTTAATTTTATGTGTCAAATTGATCAGGCCACGGCGTGCCCAGATATCTGGCTAAACATTAATTCTTGGTGTATCTGTGAGGGTGTTTCTGAAAGTGATTGAATCAATAGACCAAGTTAAGCAGGTTGCCCTCCTCAATTGGGGTGTGCATCATCCAATCCATTGAGTGCCTGAATAAAACAAAAAGGCAGAGGAAGGGAGAATTCTCTCTCTGTCTGCCTGTTTGAGCTGGGACATTGGTCTTCTCCTGTTCTTAGACTGCAACTCAAACCATCAGCCTTCCATCTTAGGCCTTTAGACTTGGACTAGAACTTACATTGGTTCTCTTGGTTCTCAGGCCTTCAGACTGAACTGAAACACTACCTCACCAGTTTTGCTGGGTCTTCAGCTTGCTGATGGCAGACTGTGGTACTTATCAGCTTCTGTAATTGTGTGAGCTAATTCTTTATTTTATATATATGTGTGTGTGTGTGTGTGTGTGTGTGTGTATTCCCCTATTGGTCCTGTTCTGTTTCTCTGGAGAACCCTGACTAAATCAAATACCTAAAAATGTGTAAGCAGCTGTAGAACTGGGTAATGGGTAGAGGCTGGAAGAGTTTTGAGGTGCATGCTAGAAAAAAATCCAGATTACTGTGAAGGGACTACTAAAGGTGATTCTGGTGAGGGGTCAGAAAGAAAAGAGAAGAGCTGGAGAGAAAGCCTACATTTTCTTAGATAACACATAAATCATAAGCAAAATGTTGGTAGAAATATGGATGGTAAAGCCCATCCTGGTAAGGTCTCAGACAGAAAAGAGGAACATGCTATTGGACAATAGGAAAAGAGTGATCCTTTTTATAAAGTGGCAAAAAGCTGAATTGTGTTCATGTTCTAGTGTTTTGTCGAAGGCAGAACTTGAGAGCAATGAAATTTGGTATTTAGCTGAGGACATTTCTAAGCAAAGTGATAAGGGAGCAGCTTGGTTCCTTCTGACTGCTTATAGTAAAATGTGAGAAAAGAGAAATAAATTGAAGAAGTAATTGTTAAGCAAAATGGAACCAGGAAAATTCTCAGCTTATCCATATTGCAAAGAATGAGAAAGCATGTTTGGAAGAGAACACTAAGGATGTGTCTGACTGACCATTTGATAAAGAGATAAATGTGCATGTGATCCATGGTCCTCGTCAGCCATGTCAACTGAAGCCAGGAACAGAGATGGGATTATACCAACAGTAACACTGCCAGCTGGGACTAAAGGGAACAGAGAAAATGGGACAGAATGAAGGCAGGCTATGAACATGTGCTATTCCTCAAGAAAAGGGAACAGTGACTCTGAAGGCAATTTAGAGATCATCAGTGCTGCCACTCCCACCACAGGCCCAGGAGGCAGGGTTGGTTCCTCCTCAGTTTCAAAGGGTGAGGTCTCAAAGATCCTCTTAGGCAGAGTAGCTGCAAAAGCTGTATGGATGGACCTCCATGGAGCTGAAGGGGCAGGGCCATCCCTCTAAGGAATGATGGTGTTGCTGCTACCCTAGTGGTCCTCAAGGGCACAACACTGGCCCGAAGATAATTATTCTCAAGTCTTAAGATCTAATGGTATTTGCCTTGCTAAATTTTGGGCTTAGTTGGAACCCATCACCTCTTCCTTCTTTCCCATTTCTTCCTTTTAGAATGGGAATGTATCTACTATGCTTGTCCCATCATCCTATTTTGGAAGCACACAACTTGTCTGGTTTCACAGGACAGGAATTTTGCCTTGGGATGAATTGTACCTCAAGTCTCACCCACACCTGAATTAGATGAGATTTAGATGAGACTTTGGACTTTAGAGTGGATACTAGAATGAGTTAAGACTTGGGTCATTGTGATAGAAGGTATCTATTTTACATGTGAGAAGGACATGAATTTTTGGGGGGATCTAGGGGTAGAACACTATGGACTGAATTGTGCCCCCCCAAATTCATATGTTGAAGCCCTAACCCCCAATGTGATGGTATTTGGAGATGGAGCCTTTGGGAGGTAATTAGGCCAGGAGGGTACAGCCTTATGATGTCATTAGTGCCCTTATAAGAAGGGACAGGAAATGTAGCTCCTTCTCTTTCAGAAGGCAGCCATGTGCAAGCCAGGAAGAGGCCTCTCACCAGAACCAGAAGATGCTGGCACCCTGATTTCAAACTTTCTAGTCTCCAGAATTGTGAGAAATAAATGTCTGTTGTTTAAGCCACCCAGTCTATGGTATTTTGTTAAAGCAACCTGACCTGACTAAGACAACCATTCAATAGAGATTGTACATGGCTAAAATATTTATTATCTGGCTGCATTACTCAGTTTAGGCTGCTGTAACAAAAATACCAGAGACTGGGTGGCTTAAACAACAGACATTTATTTCTTACAGTCTGGAGGCTGGGAGATCCAAGATCAAGGTTCTGACCAATTTGGTTTCTGGTGAGGGCCCTCTTCTTGGTTTGCAGATGGCTGCCTCCTTGCTATATACTTACTTGGTGAAGGGGGAGAAAGAGATCTCTCTTATTAGGGCACTAATCCCATCATGAGGACTCTATTCTTATGACCTAATCACTTCCCAAAGGCCCCATCTCCAAATACCATCACACTGGGGATTAGAGCCTCAACGTATGAATTTGGGGGAAGCATAAACATTCAGTCCATAGAACTGGCCCCTCACAGATAAAAGTTTCCTGACCCCTGAGATAATCCATAGCAGAAACTCCTTTTTCACCCTCTCCTCCACTTCTAGTGAGTTAAAAAGAGTAGCTACTACTACCACCTTAATGGCATTGAAGCATCCTAACTGATCTTTCTGCCTCCATCTAAGCTCCGCACATCAGTCAGGATAATCTTTTCAATGAAATTTAGCTTAAACCTCCTTAAGTAGTTCCCCATTCCAATAGGGTAAATACCAATCACCTTGAAATTGCCTATGAGGCTCTGCACAATGTGAGTTCTCCAGCTTTATTTATCAACCCTTCCTTGCACTCCATGTAGTAGTCCATATAGGCCAATATGCCATCTTCTCTGTGGCCTTCAAACTCTTGTATATACAGTTCTCTCTGACTAGAACATTCCTCCTCACCTCTTCTCCCCTCTTCCACTGCCTAATTCATATTCAATATTCATGACTCATCTCAGTATTTGTAACCCATAAGCATTCATTCATAAATCTCCAGTATGGATTAAGTAACTTTCCACTATGTTCTTACACACCCTATACATTGCCTGAATACATTTATCACACTGTCTTATAATTGTCTGTCTTTGTCACAAGACTGTGAGCATCTTGAGGATAGGGAATGTATCTTCTTCATCACTGCATGCTTACTAGTTACCACAATGCCTAGCTCCTGGTTAGTGCTCATTAAATGTTTGTTGAGTAAATAAATGGTAAATCAAGCAGTGGTGTAGCTGCCTTATTGGTAACTCCAATATAGGCCACATATCAGAAGTGAGAAGAATTCTCTCATCAAAACTATAAATAATCTTCTCCTGCCTTACTAGAGACCTAGTAATCCCGACTATCTGCTATATCCCATTTTCAGGTTGAATTGCTAGGTACCCAAGCAGTACAGTAGTGGAATAATCTATACTGTGTGGCTGGACTCACCTTTTAGCAAGCTCTAATATATCCCCTTCATTTTAGTTAAGTTGGTATGCTTACTGTCCTTTCATTGACTGGAGCTCATTCTCATCATTTCACTTGTCATTTTTCTCCTTGTAATCACAGGTTCCTCTAAAGACCATCTTCTCCTTCAAAATCTAGATAAAAGATCGGCTGCCTGCACGCGGATCGCTCACTCCGAAAACAGCATTGTGAATTTACAGAGAAACATCGTGGGACACTCAGCCCAAGAAAACAGGTGACTGGGAGATACATTCACAAAGATCGTAGAGTGCAGGGAGTACAATAGAGCCCAGAGCGTGGGAAGGATGTGCTCACCAGGTTAGCAGAGTGCGACCTGACCCCCAAGCGGTCACGCACCTTCCCCACAGACTTCCCATCCACTCAGTCACCAACAAGCCCAGAGTTGGGGCAAAGCTGTCGCTTGAGACAGCAGGCTCTGTGGAGAGGAAGCAATTGTGAGAGCCATAAGGAACTCTCAGCTGCAATATACAGAGACTACTAAGGGCCGCGTAGGGACTGGGCAGAGATATAGCTTCCTGGGACAGTACACGGGAATCTGCAGACTGGCACCTCGCCACTGGAAGTCAGCAGGACCTGGGCACAGGAGTTGAATGGAGAGTGGGACACACCCTTAGGGGCTGCCGGCAATTGCCTCTGCAAAACCCAGGTTGGTTGAGAAGAGCTGCATTCATGGGTGCAATCTGAGCCCTGCTGTATGCCAGGCTGGTGGCCGGAAGCCATCTTTATAGTCTCCCACCTGGAGCTGTCAGCTAGGTCTCTAGCTTCACCCCACTCCTGGCCCGGGGGCTCTTCGGCCTGGGCATGACAGGCTTTGCACTTGGTGGTCAGGGACTGCTCCTTCTGTGGGTTCCAGGAGGGATGAGATCCCGGAACTGTAGTGGCAGAACCTCTGTGTATTGGAAAGAGTTTGCAGCCCGTCCATCTGGTCCTGCTACCCCGGCTCTGGCTTCCTACGAGTCCACTACGTGCTGGTCCTAGTGCCTGCTCTTCAGGTCCCAGCCCTTCTGTACCCCAGAGATCAGTCATTTTGAAGGTTGCTGGTTACAGTGACTCATTTTGTACAACTACTGGTTCTCATGGCAACTGAATGCCTCAAGAGCCACAGGCTGAAACAGAGCAGCTCCCCCTAACCCTGCCAACTTCATTAGGGAATTTTGCTCGATCCAAGAGTGCCTCCAGTGGCCACTATTCCCCCCCATGGGAACATCCCCCTGGCAGAGACTTCCGGGGATAGAGGCGCCCACCCGCCTCACCTTGGGGTCTAGTGGTGGAAAAGGGGTGCACAACTGGAGATCCCCCTATCAGCCAGTGTCATGTGGAGACACATGTCAGAGGGACAGACACACGTAGCCAGATAAGCAACCTCTGAGCTGTGTACAATTTTCCCAATTCAGCATTCGTGCTGCAGCCAAAACCAATTGTGTTTCTACCCGTACCTCAGGAGGTGCAGGGTAAAAGTAACCCCTAGGAGCTACAAGACCCCTCCAAAAGCATGGGGCTTTTGTATACCCCACCTGGAGGGTCAGAGTCTGCCAAGGTGCAACAGAATACCTAACTATTAGGGAGCTGTGGATTCATACTCTCAAGTACAATCCACCAGCTTGGAGCTCAAGCTGGGAGGAAAATCTCACTACATTCCACCAGGAAGAGGAGAAGACAACAGGTCAGAGGTAACCCAAGATCCACCAAACATGCTAAAATACACCTAAGGCAATACAGACCAGTGCTCCTCTCCCTGGCTCTGCAAGGAACAAACCTCAAGGGCTTGGAGATAGGACCACAAACTAGCCCTAACACACCCAGCTCTCAACCAAGAGGCCAGATGAGAAAAAATTAGTGAAAGAACTCAGGAAACATGAAAAATCAGAGTGAAAAGTCACCCCAAAAAGAAATCATTAGTTCTTCAGCAACAGATACCAACTCAAATAAAATGGGTAGAATGACAGAAGAGGAATTTCGTTTATGGAATATAAGAAAGCTCAATGAAATTCAAGAGAAAATTAAATCCCAGCACAAAGAAACCACAAGAAAAATACAAGAAATGAATGAAAAATTTTCTAAAGAAATAGAAGTATTATGGAAAAATCAAATAGAAATTCTAGATATGAAAGAGGCATTCAAAGATCTACAAAACACAGTGGAAAGCCTTAAGAATAGGCTTGATCACACAGAGGAAAGAATCTCTGAGCTGGAAGATAACTCCTATGTGCTAAAGAAATCAGTTGAAGAGAAAGAACACAAAAACAAGAGGCATGAACAAAGCATACAAGAAATGTGGGATTATATAAAGAGGCCAAACATAAGGATCATAGGCATCCCTGAGGGAGAGGAAGAAAATTTGCATGGGCTGGGAAATCTATTTGAAGGAATAATAGAGGAAAATTTTCATGGCCTAGCCAGAAATCTCAATATCCAAGTACAAGAAGCACACAGGACTACTGGGAGATTCAATGTCAGAAGGCATTCACCACGCCACATAATTATTAGGCTGGCCAAAGTAAACACAAAAGAGGCACTCCTCAGAGCAGTGAGGCGAAAAGAGCAGGTAACCTACAAGGGGAAATTTATCAGATTAATTGAAGATTTCTCCGCTGAAACCTTACAAGCCAGAAGGGACTGGGGACACATCCTCAGTCTTCTAAAACAAAATAATGGCCAACCCAGAATTCTTTATCCTGCAAAACTAAGCTTCTCATATAAGGGAGAAATAAAGACTTTTCCAGACAAGCAATCACTGATAGAATTTGCGAAGTCCAGACCAGCCTTACAAGAAGTGCTTAGACCTGCATTGTACACTAACCAGCACAACAGACACCCACCAGTGTAAAACTACCCAAAAGCTAAAACTCCAGGACCCAGATTTCACAATCACTCAAGAGGTAAAACAGAACAAGAGACTACCCAACAGAATAGATGGAAATCTACCCCAAATATTAACTCTCTCAATAAATGTGAATAGCTTGAATTGCCCATTGAAGAGACATAGGCTGGCTGAATGGATTAAAAAATACAAGCCAAGTATCTGCTGTCTCCAGGAAACACATCTTACATACAAGGACTCATTCAACTCAAGGTGAAAGGATGGCATACAATTTTCTAGGCTAATGGAAACCAAAAGAAATCTGGAGTAGCCATCCTTATTTCAGATGATATAAACTTTAAAGCCACAAAAGTAAAGAAAGACAAAGATGGTCACTATATAGTGGTGAAGGGAAAAATCTTACAATATTTAACAATCCCAAATATTTATGCATCCAACAGAGGAGTGCCCAGATACATAAAGCAAATAATGCTTGATCTAGACAACATAATAAATAGCAATGCCATAATAGCTGGGGACTTCAACACCCCACTGACAGAACTGGACAGATCCTCCAAACAGAAAATTAGCAAAGAAACAATGGATTTAAACAGGCCTCTAGAACATTTGGGCCTAAGAGACATCTATAGAACACTCCACCCAAATAACACTGAATATATGTTCTTCTCATCAGCTCATGGAACTTTCTCTAAAATTGATCACATCCTAGGCCACAAAACAGATCTCAACAAATTTAAAAAAATGGAAATCATACCATGTATCTTTTCAGGCCACAGCAGAATAAAATTAGAAATCAATTCCAATAGAAATTCACATCTTCATCCAAAAACATGGAAATTAAACAATCTGTTGCTGAATGACTATTGGGTGAAGGAGGAGATTCAGATGGAAATCAAAAGATTTATTGAACTAAATGATAATGGGGACACAAGTTATCAAAATCTGTGGGATAGAGCAAAAGCAGTGCTAAGAGGAAAACTTATTGCCTTAAATGCTCACATCCAAAAGACAGAAAGGTCACAAATCAGTAAACTAATGAATCATCTTAAGGAAATGGAAAAGGAAGAGCAAACAACCCTAAAGACAGAAGAAGAAAAGAAATAACCACGATCAGAGCAGAATTAAATGAAATTGAGAACAAAAGAACAACACAGAAGATTAACAAAATGAAAAGTTGGTTCTTTGAAAAGATAAACAAAATAGACAGGCCACTTGCCAAGATGACCAGAAGCAGAAAGGAAAGGACTCTAATAAGCTCAATTAGAAATGAAAAAGGAGAGATCACAACTGATATCATGGAAATACAAAACATCATCTTTCAATACTACAAAAACCCCTGTGCCCAAAAACATGAAAATGTGGAGGAAATGGACAACTTCTTAGAAACACACTACATCCCTAGGCTCAATCAGGAAGAAATAGATATCCTAGACAGACCAATATCAAGCACCAAAATTGAAACAGTGATAAAAAATCTTCAACGAACAAAAAGCCCTGGGTCAGATGGGTTCACACCTGAATTCTACCAAACCTACAAAGAAGAACTAGTGCTTATATTCGAAAACATCAAGAAGTATGGAATCCTCCCTAATTCATTCTATGAAGCCAATATCACCTTGATACCAAAGCCAGGAAAGGACACAACAAGAAAGAAAACTACAGACCAATATCCCTTATGAATATAGATGCAAAAATTCTCAATAAAATCCTAGCAAACTGAATTCAAATGTACATCAAAAAAATAATTCATCACGATCAGGTGGGCTTCATTCCCGAGATGCAGGGATGGTTCAACATATGCAAATCTATAAATGTAATTCACCACATAAATAAAAGCAAGAACAAAGATTACATGATCCTTTCAATAGATGCAGAAAAGGCTTTTGACAAAATCCAGCACCCTTTTATGATCAGAACTCTTAACAATATAGGCATAGATGGCTTACACCTCAAAATAATTAAAGCCATATACGATAAACCCACAGCCAATATCATACTGAATGGGGAAAAATTGAAATCATTCCCCTTAAAACTGGAACCAGACAAGGTTGCCCACTATCTCCACTTCTATTCAACATAGTGCTGGAAGTCCTTGCCAGAGCAATCAGACAAGAGAGAGGAATCAGGGGTGTCCAAATGGGGGCAGAAGAGGTCAAATTTTCACTCTTCATGGATGATATGATATTATATCTAGAAAACCCCAAAGATTCAACCAAGAGATTACTGGAATTGATAAATGAATTCAGCAAAGTCTCAGGATACAAAATCAATTCACAGAAATCAATAGCCTTCATATATGCCAGTAACAGTTGAGCCGAGAAACAAATTAAAGACACAATACCTTCACAATAGCACCAAAGAAAATTAAATATTTAGGAACATATCTAACTAAAGAGGTGAAAGACCTATATAGAGAGAATTACAAAACACTGAGAAAAGAAATTGCAGAGGATTTAAACAGATGGAAAACCCTACCGTGCACTTGGATAGGTAGAATCAACATTGTTATAATATCTTTGCTACCTAAAGTGAGTTACAGAATCAATGCAGTCCCTATCAAAATACCAACATCATTTTTTGCTGACCTAGAAAAAATAATTCTACGCTTCGTGTGGAACCAGAGAAGACCCCGTCTAGCCAAAGCAGTCTTAAGTAAAAAGAACTAATTGGGAGGCATCAATCTACCAGACTTCAAACTATACTACAAGGCTATAGTAACCAAAACTGCATGGTACTGGCACAAGAGCAGAGACATAGACCAATGGAACAGGACTGAGAACCCAAATACAAAACCATCCTCATACTGTCATCTGATCCTTGACAAATTCACAAAAATGTACACTGGGGAAAAGATTCCCTATTCAATAAATGTTGCTGGGAAAACTGGATGGCTACATGTAGAAGACAATCTAGATCCACATCCCTCACCTCTCACAACAATCAACTCATGGTTGATGACAGAATTAAACCTAAGACGTGAAACCATAAGAATTCCGGAAGGAAATGTTGGAAAAACTCTTATGGACATTGGCCTAGGCAAAGAATTTATGAAGAAGACCCCCAAAGCAATCACAGCAGCAACAAAAATAAATAAATGGGACCTGATCAAATTTAAAAACTTCTGCACAGCCGAGGAAAGTGTCACTAGAGTGAACAGATGACCTACAGAATGGAAGAAAATATTTGCATGCTACACATCTGATAAAGGGCTGATAACCAGAATCTATACAGAACTTAGGAAAATCAACAAGAATAAATCAAACAATCCCATTAAGAAATGGGCAAAGGACATGAACAGAACCTTTTCAAAAGAACACAGAATAATGGCCAGCAAACATAAAAAATTGCTCAACTTCTCTAATCATCAGGGAAATGCAAATCAAAACCACAATGAGATATCACTTAACTCCAGTGAGATTGGCTCATATAGTCATAGTGCAAATTACTACAACCTCTATGGAAAGTAATATGGAGATACCTCAAAGACCTAAATGTAGAACTACCATTTGATCCAGCAATCCCACTACTGGGTATTTGCCCAAAGGAAAAAAAGATATTCTATAATAAAGACATCTGCATGAGGATGTTTACAGCAGCACAATTCACAATTGCAAAGATGTGGAAACAACCCAGGTGCCCATCAGTACATGAGTGGATTAATAAAATGTGGTATATGTATACCATGGAGTATTACTGAGCAATAAAAACTATGGTGCATTAATACATCTGGTATTATCCTGGTTGGAGCTAGAGCCCCTTCTTCGATGCAAAGTATCACAAGAATGGAAAAACAGGCACCAGTGATACTTGCCATCAAATTGGTACTAACTGATCAATACTTATGTGCACTCATGGAAATAATATTCACCAGGGGTCGGGCAGGTGGGAGGGGGGTGGAGGGGATGGGAAAACTCACACCTAATGTGTGCCGTGCACACAGTTTGGGGGATGTCCACAGTTGTTGCTCTGACTTGGACAGTGCATAGGTAATATATATAACCAAAGTGGTGTACCCCCATAATATTCTGAAATATATATATATGTGTGTATATATATATATATTCATTCAACGAGATGCTAGATAAATAAACCATGTGGAATTATTGTGAATGTAAGAAAATAAAATCATGAATACTTTTGAAAAAAACAAAGAAAACACACACACACATATATATACATAAATATATATAACCAAAGTGTTGTACCCCCATAATATTCTGAAATAAAAGGAAAAAATCTAGATAAAAATTCATTCATTCAATGCAGCTTCCTTGAAAAACCTATTTCCTCTTTGAAATTAAGTATTTGGTAGGTATCAACTTAATCTGCATTTGTGTATGGCATAAGCTATTTTTGCTTCTTGTATTTATTTACTTATTTTCTTTTGTTTCATAGACTCTACATCTTACATTGAGAAAGGGGCTCTGTCTTCCATCTTTGGTTCTCTAGAAGTTTTCAGCTCTGTACAAAATTAGCTCTCAACAAACGCTTATTAATTAGGTCTCATCAAAATTTCAATACAGAAAATAAACTTGGAGCTCATCTTGACTCATCTCTTTCATAACCCACATTTTATTAATTACCAAGGTCTGTTGATTCTACCTCCTAAATATCTCCAAAATCCATATGACCTCTCCATTTCTACTCCTTTCTTGTGGCACATTCAGGTAATCATCATCTATAGGTAGTGGGACTCCATAAAAGGATTTTAAAAATCAGAGTAGTAAAATAAGATTGTACTTTAGAAAGAGCACTTTAGTTTCTGAGTGGGGAATGGACCATCAGGGAGAAAGAAAAAGCTCTAGTAATGCTGGTAGGATAGTTACCTCCTTTCTCCCCAGTGCTGCTTTTGGATCACTTTTTCTTCCTCTTTCCTCTAAAACCCAAGCTCCTTTGAAGCTCATGCCATCCTATACAACTCTTTACTCTTCTTCATTACTCTAATCAAATACCTCCTGTGTTACTCTCCATTTTTAATGATGACCAATTTACTGTTGTCCACTTTACCGCTTTCCCTGTCATCATTCTTGGCAACTTCATCACCATTAATTGTAGTACCTTCAAAATTATCATTTTAAACACCCCATACTCTGACTACTACTTGTTACCATTCCAGTTCAATTATTCTGGCACTCCTCACTCCAATAATCCTTCAACCTCATAAAGAGCTCCAATCCATTGACCCCAAGCTCCTTTCACTATCTGTCATCTTGTTTCCTATAATGGAATCATCTTGTTTCTCACTTCCCTTCTTACAGAGCTCAGATTCCATGGTCTATCATTTTAATCAATTCCTTACAAACAGCCTTAACTCCCTTGCCCCCCTTCTCTGTGTGCCATACTTTTCTGACAAAGACCCAACCATGGTAAACTTAAGTTCCTACCTCCTCTGTGCCTGCAGCCAAGCAGGTGAATGTTGCTGAAGAAATTTTTTTTCTTTTTGTTTTCTTTTATATTTTATTTTTAATTGATAGATAAGATTATGCTTTTATTG
The DNA here is from genome assembly GCA_023783475.1 of Daubentonia madagascariensis. NCBI lineage: Eukaryota > Metazoa > Chordata > Mammalia > Primates > Daubentoniidae > Daubentonia > Daubentonia madagascariensis. The sequence goes on from JAKFHU010000969.1 coordinate 61,765, forward strand.
TGTACAACATGATGTTTTGAAGCATAAATACATTGTGGAATGGCTAAACCTACCCAATCAACAAATGCATTACCTCACATAGTTATCATTTTTGTGGTGATAGTACATAATGTCAACTCTCTTTACATTTTTCAAGCATACAATATATCATCATTGACTATAGTCACTTTGCTGTATAATATAGATCTCTTGAAATTTACTCCTCCTATCTAACTATAATTACATATCCTCTGACCAACATCTCCCCATCCTTCCCTCCCCCCTTAATCACCACAGCCTCTGATAACCACCATTATACTCTCTATTTCTATAAGATCAAACTTTTTAGGTTCCACATATGAGTGAGATCCTGTGGCATTTGTCTTTCAGTGCCTAGATTAATTCACTTAACATAATGTTCCTGGTTCATCCATGTTATTGCAGATAACAGGATTTCATTATTTGTGTGGCTGAATAGTAGTATATTGTGTATGTATACTACATTTTCTTTATTCATTCATCCACTGCTGGACACTTAGGTTGGAGAAAATTTTAGAAACTGCACTGGCTAATATCATTTTAAACTCATCATCAAAAATCTCAAATGATTCCATGACCTATTTGAACTGTAAAAAAAATCTCAAATGAGTGCTCAACATTGCCAAACAATCCCTAGTAATTTCCTAGTAAAATCACTCGCTCTCCAAGAAGACTATTTTTCACACCATCTCTTTTCACCTCAAACTACCAACACCTCCTCTCACTTCCCACTTTCAACTGATGACCTTCCTTCCTCCTTCAAAAAGAATATGGGAGCAAGCAGGAGATATTCTCCACAAACGTATGCCCTATATCCAACCCACTTACCTGCATCTGTGCCTATATATTCAGACTTCATTTGTAACAATGGTTAAAATAACTGTGCACTTAATCAAGGACAATATTTCCATTTATGAATTAGATCCTATCTCTTCTCTCCTGCTCAGGGATTACACTCCTGAAGTTTTTCCACCCCCTCTTTTGCATCATCAAATTTTCCCTCCCTACTGGATCATTCTCATTGGGAAGCATGTTGTAGTATCTACCATTTTAAAACAATATTCCAGGAGTGATGTCAGCAAGATGGCAAAATAGAAAACCCAAGACCCTCCTTCCCCCATGGAGACAAGGATATAAGAATTTATGGAACAATTGCATTTATGAGAAATCTGAACCAGTCAAGAGGTCCCTGTACCCCAGGTGAGCACAAAGCCAACATCACCAAAACCCAGTAGAATTCATGACATTCATTCATCAAAGCCCCTCCCACCAGGCTTGGTGCAGGGCAACTGGGAGGAAACCCCCAACTCCTGACTTCTCCCTGGTGATGAAAAGGAGTGGGATATCCAACATCCTGACATTTCAGGGTGCTACCAAAGAGACTGGTTTCTGTCTTGCTTGAATCTAAGCACTGTTAGCAATAAGGTACCCAGTTGGGGGCCTTTTGAGGGCAAAGGCAATCAACATGGTTCGGTCTAGCACCATAGTGTCAGACCACAGGCAGACACTATGTGGAGCTCTAGTACAGCACCGGAGAGGTGGCAGTATCACAGACAGACATGAAGGGGAGCATCTGAGTAGAAACTAAAAAATATCTTCAATTAGATGATTATATGCACAAGCCCAGAAGATGATGCATTCCGAGAAAAGGCTTAGGAGGTCTCTGGATTCTTTAGCTGGGCTGACTGGAGAGAGTCCACCCTGTATGCACCCAGACCCACAAAGACTGAGAGAGGTAGCTGAGCTTTCAAATGCTGAAGTCTCAACAGAAGATAACAAGACATACAAAGAAACAGGGCAATGTGTACTACTCAAAGGCATAATTTAAACCCCCAGAAACTACACCTAAAGACATAGAGACATATAAATTACCAGACAAAAACCTCAAAATAACTATAATAAAGATGATCAAAGAACTAAAAGAGTTCATAGATAGGCAACTAAGCAAAATCAGGAAAACAATGCATGAACAAAATGAGAATATCAACAAAGAGACAGAAACTGTGAAGAATAACCAAACAGACATTCTGGAACTGAAGTATATAATAAATAAAATGGAAAAATTCACTAGAGGGACTCAACAGCACAATTGACCAGGCAGAAGAAAGAATCAGTAAAGTTGAAGACAGAGCTTTAAAAATTACTGAGAAAGAGAAGCAAAAAGAAAAATAAATGAAGAAAAATGAAGAGATCTTAAGGGACTTATGGGATACCATCAAGAAGAATAACATGTGCATTATGGAAATCACAGAAAGAGAAGAAAGAGAGAAAGGAGTAAGGGCCTAGTTGAAGATATAATGGCATAAAACTTCCCAAATCTGATGACAGAAAAGGACATACATATTCAATAAACTTAAAGAACTCCAATTAGGATAAATTTAAAGAGACCTACACTGAGACATATCAAAATCAAACTGTCAAAAGTCCCAAAGAAAGAATCTTGAAACCAGCAAGAGAAAAGTGACTCATCACATACAAGGGAGCTCCTACTAGACTGTCAGCTGATTTATCAGCAGAAACTTAGCAGGCTAGAAGGGAGTGGGATGACATATTCAAATGCTGAAGAAAAAAACATGTCAACCAGGAATATTATATCTGGCAAAAGTGTCCTTTAAAAATGAAGGAGAAATTAAGACTTTCCCAGATAAACAACAGTAGAGGGAGTTAATCACCACTAGGCCTGCCCTACAAGAAATGCTGAAGGGAATCCTTCAAGTTGAAGCAAAAGGATTAAAAATAGCAACAGCCATAGGAAAACAAAACTTCTGGTAAAGGTAAATATATAGATAAACACAGAATTCTATAGTATTGTAATATAGATGTGTAGACCACTTTTAAATATGATATAGATTTTAAAAACAAAAGCACAAAATCATTATAAATCTATGTTAATGGACATACAATATAAAAAGAGGTCAATAATATACAGTGGGAGGGGCAGAGATATAAAGGAATAGAGTTTTTATATGAGATTGAGTCATCAGTTTAAAATAAATTGTTATAACTTTAAGATGTTTTATATAATTCCAATGGTAACCACAAAGAAAATATCTATAAAATATACACAAAAGGAAATGAGAACGGAATCAAGCATGTCACAATAACAACAAAAAATCAGTGAAGCACCTAAGAAGGCAGTGAAGAAGAAAAGAATGAACAAAAAACTTTAAGACATACAGAAAACAATGAATGAAATGGCAATTGTTCTCTCATGTAACTAATTACTTAAATGTAAAAGGATTAAATGCACAATTAAAAGGAAAAGATTGAATATACAAAGATGGTTGACCAGAGACACCAGCTGCCAAATTGTCTCAGAAAGGAAAAGATTTAGATGAAAAAGAAAAAACAAACAAACAACCATAGGTCAGGTGTAATTCTGAGGGAAAAGTGTCAGAAACTACAAGAGATTCCACAGGAAGAAGTTGCAAAGCAGAACAAGAAGGAGCAAGATATTGGGAGAGGTCAACCCCTGAGAGGCTTAGAGTCCAGTGAAAAGGGTAGGTGGAGTGGTTTCTTTCTCCCTCCCTCACATCTCTGTCAGTTAGCAGGCTTCCCGAGCTGCTGGAGAGACTTTCTAAACTCATGAGCCCAAAAGCTGCTGCTGCCAGTGAACTGGGAACTTCTTGAGGACAAAGCACCAGCCTGCCAATGCCCTTGGGGTGCTTCCTGCCACCACAGTCCTGAGCCAAGACAGCAGGCACCATATTGCTTCTCCACCCACCATACACCTTTGTCCTCCCCACAAGGCTTCAGCCCCTCAGTTTTTGTCTGGCTTATCCCCACACAAACATGTCCCAACTCTGGCTCAGACTGTGGGAGCCACAGGGGGCTGGTGGGGCCCAGGAGATCTGTGTGACCCAGCACCTGGATATTCTGGGTGGGCTGCCTTCCAGAGAGAGAGACAAAGGTGACCAGAGTGCTAGCTTTCCACCATACAGACTCATTCCCTTCCCTGCCCTTCTCCCACCCAAAGCTGCCAAGAGAGACACTTGAGCCATGGATATCAGAAGCTACTGCTTCTCCTCTGTTGGGCTTCCACAGAGAGTGGGGCCCAAACCTTTCCTTTTAAAGACCTGCACAGGACTAACAGGTGCTTCGACTGTGAGCTCCCTGCTAACCTGCCCTCCCTGGTGCTGCTTGCAAGGCTTCTCCATCAGAGCAGGGAACACCCCGAAGCAGAGGGACATCAAACCTACTTGAGCATCCCATAGGCCACTTGGGACCAGCACACTTCTCCCTGGAACAGTCAGGGATTAATTTTGGGGACACAGGGCAAGGCCAACAGGCCAGATCCCGTACCCCCAGCACTTGATCATGTTGCTTGGGGGCATGGAGGGGAGATTTGGGAACTAATCTTGGGAGGCGAGAGAGCTCACATGGGCAGAACACAATAGAAAGGACAGTGTGGGTTCCAGCTGCAGTGCACTCATGGAACACACCTCCCCCCACAGGAAGGCCATGCTCTCAGGCCATGCCAGGATCCTGGACAGGGAGGTTCCCAGTCCACAGTGGCATCATGGAGGAGCTCAGCTAGATTGAGCTCCTGCCTGCTGGCAGACACCAGAGGAACACCATAGAGCAGGGGAGGGAAGAGAAGAGTGAAACCTGCTCCGCACAGCCAGATTGTGGATATCAGATGGCCCCCGCCTTGACAAGCACACTTTATGGCTAGGTGGGGCCACTTCAGCCCCTCCCTGGTGGCTTTACCCAGAAGTCAGGGAGCAGACTTTTGATGCCTGCCAAAACAGCTACTTTACCAGCTTTTGTGGAGCCTGAGGGCAAGCTGACCCAACCCAGGCCTGCCCATCCTTGCTCCCCCATGCACCTCTGCTGTGGTGAAGAATAAGGACTCACCTGAAAGTTCCAGCGCCCCACCCACTACCTGGGGCATTTGAGTGCTTCTTCTGAGGGGATGGAGCCAGTCACACATCCCCAAAACAACAATGCAGCTTGTTCCTTCTGGCAAGTGCCACCTACTGACAGGGAGGTCAATTTGCACAGCCCTTTACAGCATTTACTGACTCAGTCATACAGGGTGTGGTCAATTCTCACCTACAAGAACCACCTACTGTCTCAGAGATTAAACTGGGCATGCTAATACAACTCACACTGTTAAGAAGACAACAGGGATGGGGAAAGAGAAAGAATTGCAAAGGCCTCCACCCTCCCTCATCAAAGAGACAAGGTATCTGCCCACTCACATAGCTCACCACTGCTACAGCCTACAAAAAACTAGCAACTGAGAAAACCACCACACTAAGGATGTCTATAACCAAGGCATTGATCCAGAACCTAGAACCCCATCAAAGCACACAGAAGCAAATCCAAAGGTTCTTACCCAACATATGCTACAGACATTCCCTTACAAGTGAGGGAGGAAGGGAAAAAAAGCCCCATCTAAACAAAAGAAAATCCAAAAATAAGAAGCAACAGCTGCCCCAGATGAGAAGGAATCAGTGAAAGTACTCCGGAAGTATGAAAAATTAGAGTGAAAGGACACCCCCAAAAAGGAACACCAGCTGTTTAGGAAAGGACACCAATGAAAATGAAAATACTAAAATGACAGATAAAGAATTCCAAATATAGATTGTAAAGAAGTTCAATGAAATCCAAGAGAAAATGAAAAACCAACTCAAAGATGCCAGAAAAACAATTCAGGAAATGAATGAAAAATTCACTAAAGAGATCAACATATTAAAAAAATAAAAACAAATAGAACTTTTGGAAATGAAAAATTCATTAAAGGAAATACAAAACACAGTGGAAAGTTTTAAGAATAGACTAGACCAGGCAAAAGAAAGAATCTCAGAGCTTGAAGACAAGTCTTTCAAATTAAGCCAATCAGTAAAAAATAAAGGACAGAGAATTAAGAGGAATGAACAAAGCCTACAAGAAATATGGCATTATGTAAAATGGCCAAATATAAAAATCATAGGCATCCATGAGGGTGAAGAAGAAAACACACAAGGGCTGGAAAACCTATTTGAGGGAATAATTGAGGAAAACTTCCCTGGTCTTGTTAGAGATTTAGACATGCAGGTACAAGAAACTCAATGAATGCCTGGGAGATTCATTGCAAAGAGGCAATCACCAAGACACAAAGTCATCAGGCTGGCCAAAGTCAACACGAAGGAGGAACTCCTGTGAGCTGTAAGGTGAAATCATCAAGTAACTCACAAAGGAAAACCCTTCAGACTAACTGCAGATTTCTCAATGGAGACCTTACAAGCAAGAAGGGATTTGGGCCCCTTCTTCAGTCTTTTTAAACAGAACAACTGCCAGCATAGAATCTTGTATACTGCAAAACTAAGTTTCACAACTGAAGGAGAAATAAAGACTTCTCCAGACAAGCAAACACTGAGGGAATTTGTCAAGAACAGACCTGCTCTGCAGGAAATAGTCAGAACTGCATTATACATGGATCAGCACAATAGACACCCCTCAGTGTAAAACTACCCAAAAGCTAAAGCTCAGAGCTCATATAGAACAACAGCACAAGAGGTAAAACAAAGCAATAAGATAGTACCCAACAGGATGAACATAACAGCATCCCACATATCAATTCTATCAATGAACATGAATGGTCTGAATGCCTGACTCAGGGGACATAAGCTGGATGAATGGATGAAACAATACAACCCAAATATCTTGTGTCTCCAGGAAACACATCTAACCCACCAGGACTCATACAGACTCAAGTTGAAGGGATGGAAAAAAATATTCCATGCAAATGGAAACCACAAGGAAGCAGGTGTAGCCATTCTCATACCAGATAAAATTTACTTTAAATAAACCATAGTAAAGAAAGACAAAGATGGTCATTATATAACGGTAAAGGAGCAATTCAACAAGAAGGCACAAGAATCCAAAATATTTATGCACCTAACATAGGAGTGCCCAGATTCATAAAGCAAACCCTACTAGATTTAAGCCAAGAGATAAACAGCAGCATTGTAATTGCTGGGGACTTCAACACCCCACTGACAGATCTGGACAGATCATCCAAACAGAAAATAAACACTGGATTTAAATGGGACTCTAGAACAAATGGGCCTAACAGACATTTATAGAACATTTTACCCCCAAACTACTGAATATAAATTCTTCTCATCAGCACATGGAACATTCTCCAAGATTGATCATATTTTAGGCCACAAAACATGGCTGAACAAATTCAAAAAAATAGAAATCATACCATGTATCTTGGCAGACCACAGTGGAATAAAACTGGAAATCAATTCCAAGAGAAACACTGAATTTTACACAAAGTCATGGAAATTAAACAACCTGCTGCTGAACAATTATTGGGTCAATAATGAAATTAAGATTGAAATAAAAAAATTCCTGGAACTGAATGAAAAAAGGAACACAAGCTACCAAAATCTATGGGATTCACCAAAAGCAGTCCTAAGGGGAAAGTTGATAGTCTTAAATGCCTACTTCAAAAAAACCCAGATATATCACAAATTATCAGTCTAATGACACATCTCAAGGAACTAAAAAAGGAAGAGCAAATGAATCTGAAAACCAGCAGAAGAAAAGGAATAACTAAGGTCAGAGCAAAACTAAATGAAATTGGAAACAAGAAAATAATACAGAAGATCAATGAAACAAAAAGATGGTTCTTTGAGAAGATAAACAAAATTGATAGACCTCTTGCTAGATTAACCAAGAACAGAAGAAAAAGGACCCAAATAAACTCAATCAAATATGGAAAAGGAGCTATTACAACTGATACCACAGAAATACAAAATATCATCTGTGAATACTGTGAAAATCTCTATGCACATAAATATGGACAAATTCCTAGAAACACACCACCTCCCAAGACTCACTCAGGAAGAAATAGAACTCCTGAACAGACCAATAACAAGCAACAAGATGGAATTTTTTTTCCATCCTTTCACCTTGAGTCTGTATGAATCCTTGAGGGTTAGATGTGTTTCCTGAAGACAGCAGATGCTTGGCTTGGATTTTTTTTTTATCCATTCAGCCAGCCTATGTCTCTTGAGTGGGGAATTCAAACCATTCACATTGATTGATAGAATTTATATGTGGGATGCTGTTCTGTTCATCCTGTTAGGTAGTACCTTATTGCTTTGTTTTACCTTTTCTACTATTGTTTTATATGGGCGCTGAGCTTTGGCTTTTGGGTGGTTTTACACTGATGGGTGACTCTTGTGCTGACCCATGTATAAGGCAATTCTGAGTATTTCTTGCATGGAAAGTCTGGACTTCGCAAATTCCCTCAGTGTTCTCTCTGGAGACTCTTTATTTCTCCTTCATGTATGAAACTTAGCTTTTCAGGATACAAGATTCTATGCTGGCATTTGTTCTGTTTAAGAAGACTGAAGAAGGGGCCCCAATCCCTTCTTGCTTGTAAGGTCTCCATTGAGAAGTCTGCAGTTAGCCTGAAGGGTTTTCCTTTGTGAATTACTTCATGATTTCACCTCAGAGCTCATAGGAGTTCCTCCTTCGTGTTGACTTTGGCCAGCCTGATGACTATGTGTCTGGGAGATTGCCTCTTTGCAGTGAATCTCCCAGGTGTTCATTGAGCTTCTTGTACCTGCATGTCTAAATCTCTCGCAAGACCAGGGAAGTTTTCCTCAATTATTCACTTAAATAGGTTTTCCAGCCCTTGTGTGTTTTCTTCTTCACCCTCAGGGATGCCTATGATTTTTATATTTGGCCATTTTACATAATGCCATATTTCTTGTAGGCTTTGTTCATTCCTCTTAATTCTCTGTTCTTTATTTTTGACTGAATTAATTTGAAAGAGCTGTCTTCAAGCTCTGAGATTCTTTCTTTTGCCTGGTCTAGTCTATTCTTAAAACTTTCCATTGTGTTTTGTATTTCCTTTAATGAATTTTTCATTTCCAGAAGTTCCACTTTCTTTTTTTTTTTAATATGTTGATCTCTTTAGTAAATTTTTCATTCATTTCCTGAATTGGTTTTCTGGTTTCTTTGAGTTGGTTTTCCATTTTCTCTTGGATTTCGTTGAGCTTCCATTCCATATTTGGAATTCTTTACTTGTCATTTCAATATTTTCATTTTGGTTGGAATCCGTTGCTAGAGAGGTGGTGTTCCCTTTTGGGGATGACCTTTCCCTCTGAGTCTTCATACTTCTGGAGTTCTTTTGCTGATTCCTTCTCATCTGGAGCAGCTGTTGCTTCTTATTTTTGGATTATCTTTTGTTTAGATGGGGCTTTTCCCCTCTCCTCACTCGTATGTGTGTGTTTGTAGCATTTCTTGGGTAAGAACCTTTGGCTTTGCTTGTGGTTGCTTTGATGGTGATCTAGGTTCTGCATGGATGCCTTGGTTATAGATATCCTTAGTGCGGTGGTTTTCTCAGTTGCTAGTTGTTTGTAGGCTATAGCAGTGGTGAGCTATGTGAGTAGGCAGATTCCCTGTCTTTCTGTGATGGGGGAGGATGGAGGCCTTTGCGATTCTTTCTCTTTCCCCAGCCCTGTGGTCTTCTTAACAGTGTGAGTTGTTTTGGCATGCCCAGTTTAATCTCTGAGACAGTAGGTGGTGCTTTTTGGTGAGAATCAACCACACCCTGTATGATAAGTCAGCAAATGCTGTAAAGCATGTGCAAATTGACCTCCCTGTCAGTAGGTGGCACTTGCCAGAAGGCACAGGCTCCTGAGGTACTCCTCATTGTTGTTTTTGGGGCCTATGACCAGCTGTAGTACCTCAGAAGCATTTGCATGCCCCAGGTGGTGGATGTGGCTCTGGAACTTCAAGCTTTGTCCCTGTTCTCTGCCACAGCAGAGGTGGGTGGAGGAGTGAGGCTGGGTAGTGCTGGGTTGGGCAAGCCTGCCCTCATGTTCCACAAAGCCAGCAATGGAGCTATTTTGGCAGGGGTCAAAGGTCCATTCCCAGCTTCTGGGAAAAGCTGCCCAGGAGGTGCTGATGTGGCCCCATCCAACCTGAAAGCCTGCTTGTGGAGACTGGGCCACCTGAGATTCACAATCTGGCTGTGAGGAGCAGCTTTTGCTCTTGTCCCCACTCCATGTTCTTCATTCTCTCTCCAATTTCTGCTGGCAGGCAGGGGCTTGAACTAGCTAAGCTCCCCAATGATTGCGCTGTGGGCTGGGGACCTTCCTTGCCCAGGATCCAAGCCTGGGCTGAGAGCATGGCCTTCCTGTGGGGGGAAGGGTGGTCTGAGAGTATGCCACAGCTGGGACCCACACTGCACTCTCCTCTCACTTCTGTCCATGCAGGTTCCCTCACCTTCTGAGATTAGTTCACAAATCTCCCCTCTGGAAGCCTGCCAACTTTCAGAAATGTGAGGGTGGGAGAAACGAACCACTCCACCTACCCTTTTCACTGGACTTCAAGCCTCTTGGGGGTTGATCTCTGCCAATATCTTGCTCCTCCTTGTTCTGGTCTGCAACTTCCTCCCATGGAATCCTCCACAGGTTCTGACACCCTTCCCTCAGAATTACACCTGATCTATGTTTACTTGTTTGCTTTTTTCTCTTTTATCTGAAACCTTTCCTTCCTACTGAGACACTCTGGCAGCTGGTGTCTCTGGTCAGCCATCTTCCAAAGTCTCCCTGTTTGGGTAATTTTTACTGACCTATCTTTACATTCATTGATTATATCCTTGGATGTATCAAGCCTACTGATGAGTCCATTAAAGCCATTCATTTCTGTTACTGTGATTTTGATTTTAAGAATTTCCATTTGATTCTTTCTTATATTTTCCATCTTTCTGCTGACATTATCAATCTGGCCTTTTGTTTTGTCTACCTTTTCCATTAGATTCATTAACATATTAACAATAGTTATTTTTGTTTGTATTTATGGGATATAACATAATGTTTTGATGTATGTATGCACTGTGGTATAATTAAGTCAGAGAATTAAAATATCCATCACCATACATACTTATTTTTTGTGGTGAGAACATTTGAAATCTACTCTCTTAGCAATTTTGAAATATACAATATATAATTATTAACTGTAGTCACCATATTGAAAAAAATAGATCTCTTGAACTTATTCCTCTGGTCTAACTAAAACTTGTACCATTTGATCAACAACTCTCCATTCCCCCCTCCCTAGCCTCTGGTAACCACCATTCTATTTTCTACTTCTATGAGTTTGTTTTTTTTCAGATTCCACATATAAGTGAGATCATGTAATATTTGTCTTTTTGTGCCCAGCTTATTTCACTTAACATAATGTCTTCCAGTTTCATCCATGTTGTCTAAAATGATAGGATTTCCTTCTTTTTAAAAGCTGAATCATATTCCATTGTGTATATATACCACATGTTATTTATTCATTCAAGCACTGATGGGCACTGATACAGTTTGGATGTTTGTCCCCTCCAAATCTCATGTTGAAATTTGATCCCCAATATTGGAGGTGAGAACTGTTTGGGTCACTGGAGCAGATCCCTCATGAATGGCTTGGTGCCCTCCCTGAGGTGATGAGTGAGTTCTCACTCTATTAGTTCATGTGAGAGCTGACTGGTCAAAAGAGCCTGGAATCTCCTCCTCTCTCTCTTTGTATATAACCTGCTGGCTCCCCCTTCACCTTCTGCCTTCATTGGAAGTTCCCTGAAGCCCTCACCAGAAGCAGATGCTGGTGCCATGCTTCTTGTACAGCCTGTGGAACCATGAGCCAAATAAACCTATTTTCTTTATAAATTACCTAGCCTCAGGTATTCCTTTATAGCAATGCAAAATGGACTAAGACAGTCACCTAGGTTGATTCCATATCTTGGCTGTTATGAATAATGCTGTAATAAACATGGAAGTAAAGATATCTCTTCAATTACTGATTTCATCTCCTTTGGATATATATACCTAGTAGTGGGATTACTGGATCATATGGTAGTTCTATTTTTAATTTTTTGAGGAACCTCCATACTGTTTTCCATAATGCCCTTACTAATTTCCATTTTTGCTGACAGTGTACAAAGTTTCCCCTTTCTCCACACCCTTGCCACCACTTGCTATCTTTTGTCTTTTTGGTAATAATTTCCCTGGTGATTAGTGATGTTGAGCATTTTTTAATATACTTTGTGGCCATTTGTATGTCTTCTTTTGAGAAATATCTGTTCATTTCCTTTGCCCATCTCTTGAATATGTTATTTTCTTGCTACTGCATTGAGTTCCTTATATGTATTGGGTATTAACTCCCTATCTGATGTATGGTTTGCAAATATTATTTCCCAATCTGTGGGTTGTCTCTTCATTCTGTTGTTTCCTTTGCTGTGCAGGAGCTTTTTAGTTTGATACAATCCCATTTGTATATTTTTGCTTTTGTTTTCTGTGCGTTTGGGGTTATATAAAAAAAAATCATTGTCTAGACTAATGTCATGAAGCTTTTCCCCTAAGTTTTCTTCTAGTAGTTTTACAGTTTCAGGTCTTACATTAAATCTTTAATCCATTTTGAGTTGATTTTTGTACATGGTGTGAGATGAGAGTCCAATTTCATTCTTCTGTATGTGTATATCCACTTGTCCCAACATTATTTATTGAAGAGACTCCTTTCTTCATCGTGTGTTCATAATAGACAAAGGTTTTGACCTTTGTCAAAAATCAATTTATCATAAATGCATGATTCACTTCTGGGCTCTTTACTCTGTTCCATTGGTTGACGTGTCTGTTTTTATGCCAGTATCATGCTTTTTTTGATTGCTATAGCTTTGTAATATATTTTGAAATCAGGTACCATGATGCCTCCAGCTATGTTCTTTTTGCTCCAAATTGCTTTGGCTATTGGGATCTTAAGTTGAAAGCTTTCTCTCTAAGATCAGAACTGGACAAGAATGCTCAGTCTTGCCATTTCTATTCAATATAGTATTGAAGTCCTAGCCAGAGTGATTAGGTAAGAGAAAGAAATAAAAGGCATCCAAATAGAAAAGGAAGATATGAAATTGTCTCTGTTTGCTGATGACATGACCTTATATATAGAAAACCCTAAAGACACCACCAAAAAACCATTAGAGCTAATAAACAAATTCAGTAAAATCAACATATAAAAATCAGTAGCATTTCTATACACTAACAATGAGCTACTCGAAAAGGAAATCAAGAAAACAATCCCATTTACAATAGCTGCAATAAAAATACTTAGGAATAAATTTAACCAAAGAGGTGAAAAATCTCTACACTCAAAACTATAGAATGTTGATGAAAGAAATTGAAGAAAACACAAATAAATGGAAAGATATTTCATGATCATGGATTGGAAGAACTAATATTGTTAAAATTTCCATACTATTCAAAGTGATCTACAGATTCAATGCATTTTTCACAGAAATAGAAAAAACAATCCTAAAATTCTGACTGATAATTTCAACACCTGTGTCATATGTAAGTCTAGTTCTGATCTTGCTTTGTCTCCTCCAATTGTGTTATATCTTGCCTTAACATGTTTTGTAATTTTGTTATTGTTGAAAGAAAAACATGTTGTATAGAGTAGTAGTTATTGAGGTAAATAGGACTTTACCATGTGTATTTATATTAATCTGGCCAGGAGTTAGGCTGTGTTTGATGTTTGTTGTCTCTCTGAGTACCAGAGGCATTAAATCCGTCTAGTGATCATGTTTTTGTCTCCCCTTTTAGCCTTGGTCCTTCCCTTTGTGCTACACCTCAGAGACCCTGTCTCTTGCCACTCTCCCAGGTATAATCTAGTGTTATTTTAACAGGAGGCTTATTAGCTTGTTGTAGTGTGTGGGGTGAGGAGGGTATTCTATAATCTTCTGATTAAGTCTCAGTCTGTAGAGTACATAGTGGACCTGCGTCTTGGGAGTGTGGCTGTTACAGTTGTCTTCGTCTCTTTTCTAGGGTGTGGTGGATTAAAATGTATCCCCCAAAAAGATATGTTGAAGTCCTAATCCCTGGTACCTGTGAATGTAACCTTATTTGGAGAGTCTGCAGATATAATCAAGTTAAAATGAGGTCACACTGGATTAGGGTGGGCCCTAAATCCAATGACTGGTATCCTTACAAGAAGAGAGAGATTTGAGATTGGAAGACACAGAGGATACACAGTGAAGATGGAGGCAGAGATTGGAGTGATGCTACCACAAGCAAAGCAACGTCAAGGGTTGCAGGCAACCATGAGAAACTAGAAGAGGCAAGGAATGATTATCTCCTAGAGTCTTGGAAGGGAGTATGGCCCTGCCAAGACCTGGATCTCAGACTTCTAGCCTCCAGAACTATGAGAGAATAAATTTCTGTTGCTTTATGCCATCTAGTTTGTGTAATTTGTTATGACTGCCCTAGAAAACTCATACACCAGGGTAAAGCTCCTCCTCCATTTGTCACCTAATACTTTATGTACTTGTAACATTCCTAGTCTATGTCTTTGAAACCCTTTCCCTTCAATATTGAGTCTTTCTTTTCTTTCTTTCTTTTTTCCTTAAGTAAGACAGGGAGATGAGTGAGTTGGGCTGCAGCAGGGCAGAGTTGCCTTCCCCTAGTTGGGATGGGATTTCACTGGTGCCCTCCCTGTATTATTTTTGTTTTTCTCCCAACTTCTAGAATAATCTAGGAAATAAATGGCTAGAGGTCCTCTCAACTCAACAAAAAGTATTTTCAGACCGTACAAAACATATTTGTCACTGCATAACAATGTGAATATACTTAACACTAGTAAATTGTATACCTAAAATGGTTAAGATGGTAAATTTTATGCTTTGTGTTTTCATAACACAATTTTATAGTTCTTAACATAATTTTTTGCACAATTTTTAAAAAGTATCTGTCCCCACACATCTCTTACCAAAATGATCTTCATGTTGCTTCCAAGCACAATTCTGAGCCTTGGAGGGTATAGCCTTGGAGGTTATATGGTGCCAACGGATGGGTAAAGGAAATAATCTTTTGAAGTTAGGCTGTTGAAGTGCCCAACATATGACTCCTCCCTTCAGCAAGTCCTGAAGCCTGCTTTGTAGGTAGGACAACCTGTGACACCACATCCTAGAAGATTGGACAATGACAAAAGAAAGTTAGCAACAATATAAAGCAACTTTTATGAAGCTATAGGAATACTATAGATATAACTATGTAAAAGAATAGATTTAATTATCTCAGCTGAAGAGGATTAAACAAAGGAGAAATTCTGGAAAGCTAAGCATAAGTGAAGTGGTCTATAACCGCTACTTCCATTTTCTCACCAGACTCTTATTTTATGCCTTGCAATCCTGTTTCTGCCCCACTACCTAATTGAAGCAGTTCTTTAAAAAATTCACTAATCTTAACCTCCCAAACACATACAGACATGTGTTGCATAATGACGTTTCAGTCAACAACAGACCACATATATGAGGTGGTCCCATAAGCTTATAATGGACCTGAAAAATTCCTAACACCTATTGACATTATAGTGTTGTAGCACAACACAATACCTTTTCTAATGTTTAGATACACAAATACTTAGCACTATATTATAATTGCCTATGGTATTCACCACAGTCACATGCTGTACAGGTTTGTAGCCTAGGAGCAGTAGGCTATACCATGTAGCCTGGGAGTGTAGTGGGATATACCATCTAGGTTTGTGTAAATACACTCTGTGATAGTCACACAGTGATGAAATTATCTAATGACACATTTCTCAGTAAGTATTCCCTGTCATTAAGCATCTCATGAGTGTATAAGGATCATTTTTCAGGTATCATCCTTCTGGGCCTTCCTGCTTGATCATCCTTACCCTGACTACTTGAAACTTTCTTCTATACTGAATTTATGTGACTATGGGCAAGTTACTTAAACCCTAAGTAATTCCATTTCCTTCTTTGCAGAAGGAAGATAATATTTATCTCATGGGTTTACTGTGAGGACTAAAGTACTTAGAATTGTGTCTGTCCCATATGAAGCCCTATACATGTGTCAGCTGCTACTGTTATCACTATTATTATTATGGCTATTGTTATAGATAAACTGTATCTGTTGGAGAAAGTGCCTTGATAAGTCTGCTTGGAGTTGGTGACTCTGAGTAGCATGGTTTCAGAAAAATTAATAAGACAACTCCATCTGCGTAAGACCTTAAAAGGCATTAATTTGTCCTGTGGGAAAAGAGGGAGAAAGACACGTAACTGCAGATAGGCTGTGTGGTTCTTGATGTGAACCTTCTCAATTACCCTCCAAATATGCAGTAAAGTAACTAAATCCACAAAATGCTTACTTTGAGTGGACTTGTGTGTGTGTGTGTGTGTGTGTGTCTGTGCACACACACATGTATATGTATGTGAGGTGTAAGCTGATGAAAGGACTGAATTTCATGTTGATGTGGGTTGAAACCAATCACATACACAAAGGCCACAGCTGGAGACATAATAAAATTCATTAACGACTTGGGAGCGTTCTGAAATAACAAACTATGAAATTGAGGGCTAAAGTCATATTTATTGAGATTTTGTGGCTGAGGGCAAGGAGGAAAGCATAGAAAGGTTTCTGGTGATATCTGGGTTACATTTATTTCTTCACCGTCTCTTGTTTTCCAACCTCGTATCTATAGGTACTATCTAAGACAGGGGCTGATAATCTATAGCCCAAAAGGTAAGAATGAATTTTATATTTTTAAAGGGTTGTAAGGAAAAGCAAAGAAGAGTATGACACCAAACCTACAGTATTTGCTATCTGGCCCTTCAAAGAAAAAATTTTCCAACCCCTGGTCTAATACTCAATTCTTAATCAAATGGTCTTCTCCCACTGCATTGAATCACTCCCCCCCCCCAATCTACTCTTAAGCAAATACATTCATTCATTTCTTCATTATTTCACCCAATAAATATTACTAAGCATGTGTGGAATAGGTACCTTCTTAAGTACTGAGAATACAAACACAAACAAGTCAGCAATTCCAGCTACCATTCAAGAGGCTCACAATCTAGTGGAGAAGAAACAAAAGTATAGGGTGATAACCACTACTACCTATGACAGTTTTAAGCACAGAGTACAGTGAAAAAGTGCAAAGGAGAAAGTAATTGATTATGCCTGGGAAAACTGGCAGAACTCCATGTGATCAGAGTTCTTTGAAGAAGTGTGTCATTGTTTTGTATATACTTTAAAAATAAAACTTGCTCATTGTAAAAAAAAGGGGGGGGGAGAACAAAAAATAAGCTACACAACCAAAAATATATAAAATAAAAAGTGAAAGATTCCTTCTCTCATTATTTGCCATTCTCATTCCGTCAAGGAAACTTGATGGGGTTTGGCACATACAATTGAAATCTCCATACCCACCATACACACATACAAAAATACATATGTATTTAGTATTCAAACCATAGAGAGGGGTAGAAAAGAAAAAGAAAGTCTCTCCTTTCCCACCTTCCCTTATCTCAGTACTCAAATGTTACCAGTTTTAATTTTTAAAAATCAGAGCAAGCAATTTACAAACTGGGAGTAGGTATTTGAAATTCATACCACTGACAAAGTATTAATATCAAGAATATTTAAAGGCATCCTACAAATCAACAAGAAGAGCAACCAATATGTGAGCAAACAATATGAACAGATGTTTCTAAGAAGAGAAAACACATATGGTCAATAAATTTATGAAGACATGTTCAACATCATTAATGATTAGGGAAATTTAATCAAACCACAGTAAGATATCACTTTATACCCACTTGATTGGCAAAATTAAAAAGTCTGATAATACCAAGTGTAGAGGTCCTGCACCTCTTTCATTAAATTCATTCCTAAGTAATTGATTTTTGATGCTATTATAAGCAGTATTTTTAAATTTCAATTTGCAATTGTTTACTAGAGTACACAAATACAATTAGTTTTTGTATTTTGACTTTGAATCCTATGACCTTACTAAAATCATGTACTACTTCCAGTAACTGTTTTGGAGATTTTTTAGGATTTTATACAAAGGGATGTCATCTATGAATAAAGACAATTCTACATCTTCCTTTCCAAACTTTGTACCTTTTTTTTTTTTTTTTTTTTGCCTTATTGCACTAGTTAGGACCTCAAGTACAATACTAAACAGGAGGGGTGAGCATGAACATTTTTGCCTTGTTCCTGATCTTAGGGGGAAACATTCAATATTTAATGATTATGTGTGATGTTAGCCATGTTTTTGTTTTTGTTGTTATCAATGGCCCTTGTCAGGTTGGGACAGTTCTCTTCAATTTCTAGTTTTCTGAGAGTATTTATCAGGAATGAGTGTTGAATTTTATCAAATGCACTTTGTGCATTTATTGAGATTACTGTATGGTTTTCTGCTTTATTCTATAATAACAATGTAGTTAATTGATTAATTATCCTTTGTTAAAACAACCTTGGATTCTAGGATAAACCCCACTTGATTATGATATATTATTCTTTTTATATACTGCTGGATTCAATATGTTGAAATTCTGTTACAGTATTTTGCATCTAGATACATGAGGAATACGTGTTCTGTATTTTTGTGTGTGTGATGTCTTTATCAGATATTTTATCAGATTTAAGCTGGTTTCACAAAATAAGTTGGGAAGTGTTACTTCTATCTTTACTTCTATTCTTTGAAAAAAAAACTTATGAAAGATTGATATTATTTCTTCCTTCAATGCTTAGTAGAATTCACTGAGAAGCCAGGTGTGTCTGGCGTTTTCTTTGTGGATGGTATCTTTCCTTCTGGAACTCTAAATCTCTGCTAAAACTTTTGTCTGAATCCCACATTTCTCTTGTATCATGTTTCTCTTATATGTTATCTTCTTTCATCTTATTTTTTTCTGTTCTTCAATTTTGATATTTTCTCTTTATTGATACCTTTCTAATTCTATTTCTAGTTAGCAGTTAAGGTGATGCAAAAGTTTTTCATTTCATATATTTCACTTTTCAGTTTTAGTAGTTCCATTTGGTCCTTATTTAGAAATTACATTTGTCTTCTGAAATTTCCCATTTGTTCATCCATTAATTTTTTTTTGTTGTAAATTCTCTAACATATTTGCAATAACTGTTTTAATGTCCTTGCCTGAAAATGCCAATATCTGGGTCATGTGTGAGTCTGCATTTATTGACTATTTCCCCCCTTCTGATTATGGCTCACATTTACCCATTTTGTTATATATCTAGTATTTTTTTGAATGTTGGATATTATGGATGGTATTTTGTAGATCATTTGTAAATACCCTTTATCAGAAGCTACTTTTTACTCCTTGTTTGTTTTTTTATCTCATAAATGGATGTTAAATTTTACGGTTTTTTTTTTTTTTTGCATTTATTGAGATGACTATATGGTTTTTCTCCTTTATCTTGTTTCTGTGGTGAATTACCCTGATTAATTTTCAAAATTTATACCAATTTTGCATTTTTGGCATAAACCCAACAACAATAGGGTATGTTATCCTTTTAATATATTACTAAATACAGTTTTCTAATATTTTGTTAGAAATTTTGTACCTATGTTGATGAATAAAATTGGCCTGAAATTTTCCTTTCTCATACTGTCCTTATACTATTTTAGTTGCAGGGTTATTCTAGCCTCATAAAAAGAGTTGGGAAAGCACCCCTTTTCTTCTGTTCTCTGGAAAATGTTGTATGAAACTTATATTCTTTCTTTCTTAAATTTTGGTAGAATTACTCAGTGAAGACATCTGGGCCTGGATTTTTCTTTGTGAGAAGGGTTTAATTTTTTTAATAGTTATAAGTCAATGCAGAAATTTGTCTTTTTGTGTCCTTTTTGGTAAGTTCTATTTTTCTAGGAATCTGTCTATGTTATTTAAATTTTAAATACATTGATTTAAAATTGTTTACAGTATCCAATTGTAACTTTTCTGTTTTATGGTATATAGTGAGATCTTCCTTTTCATTCCTAATACTGGTTATTTATACCTTCTCTTTTTTTTTTTTTGTTTCTTTATCAGTATTTCTAGTGATGTTTATCAATTTGATTAGGTTTTTCCATAAAAGAAACTTTTGCCTTCAATAATTCTTTCTGTCAAATATATCTTTCCTACAGTAAATTCTGTTCTTGTCTTTATTTGCTTCCTTCTACATCCTTTAGTATTAATTTTCTATTGTTTCTCCAATTCCCCGAGATGGACCCATAGGTCATTGACTTTTAGCCTTTCCTCTTTTGTGGAATATGTATTTCAAGGCTATAAATTTCCCTTATGATAATGGATTAGCAGTATCCCATGAGTTTTGATATGCCATATTTCCATTTATCAGTCAGTTCAAAATATTTTCTAATTTCCATTACAATTTTTAAAATTTGACCCACAGGCTATTAAAAAGTATATTACTTATTTTAGGGGGATTTTCTAGTTTTCTTCTTCTTATTTTCTAACTTAATGTCACTATGGCCAAAAAATACTCACTACAGTTGTAATTGTTTAAAGTTTTTGAGAATTGCTTTATGGTTTAATAAATCATGTATTTTTCTGTGTGCAGAAAAGAATATGTATTCTGCAATTGTTGAATGTGGTTGTTTATATATGTCAATTAGGTTGTTTGTTTATGTTATAATTCAACTCTTCTACAGAGTTATTGGGTGTTTTTTGTCTGATATTCTATCAGTTACTGAGGGATATGTGTTAATATCTCTGATCATGATTGGGAATTTATTTATTGGACATTTGTCAATTTTTACTTTATTTTGAATGTTATGTGCATACAAATTAGAATAATTTTATTTTCTTGGTGGATTGCCCCAGTTATCATTATAAAATATCTCTATATCTAGTAAAGAGATTGTTGTCTTAAAGTCAACTTTGTCTAGTATTAATACAGCTACATCAGTTTTCTTTTTTATGGTATATAGTAATACATCAGTGTTTGCGTCATATACTTCTTCCATGCTTTTACTTTCAACTCCCCTATACTTTTACATTTTACATGTATTTCTTATAAACAGCACACAGATTTTATGTTTAACCATTCTAATAATCTTTTTCATTTAATTAATGTGTTCCGTCCATTTACATTTACTATAATTACTAATATATTTAACTCTGCTATATCACTATTTGCTTTCTATTTGTCTCGACTATTCTATTACCTTTTCTCTCCTTGCTTTGTTTTGTACTAATTAGGTAATTTGTATTAGTCCATTTTCTCCTTTGTTTAATTGTTAGTTACTTTCTTTTACTGTTTTTTTAGTGATTACTCTAGGAATAACAACATATATCTTTGACTTATTAAAGTATAATTCAAATTAGAGAATTTATATTAACCTCTTTTATCCTCCTCCCTCAAGTGCTGTTGTACATTTTTTTTTTTTTTTTGAGACAGAGTCTCACTCTGTCACCCTGGGTAGAGTGCAGTGGAGTCATCATAGCTCACTGCAGCCTCCAACTCCTGGGCTCAAGTGATCCTCCCGCCTCAGCCTCCGAAGTAGCTGGGACTACAGGTGTGTGCCACCACACCCAGCTAATTTTTCTATTTTTAGCAGAGATGGGGTCTCACTCTTGCTCAGGTTGGTCTTGAACTCCTGAGCTCAAGTAATCCTCCCACCTCAGCCTCCCAGAATGCCAGGATTACAGGCGTGAGCCACCGTGCCCAGCCTGTTGTATATTTTAATTGCATACACACACACGTATATATATATCCCATATGACATTACTAATTTTTTATACAATCAATGGACATTCAGATCTACCCACTTATTTAACCTCTCCACTGCACTTCATTCATTGTATGTCTCCAAGATTTCATTTGGGATCATTTTACTTCTGCTTGAAGATCCTTAATATTTCCTTTGGTTTTTGGTGGCAGGGTCCCTAAGTTATGGAATATAAAATTTTAAGTCAGCAGTTACTTTTGTCAGCATTTTGTAGATATCATTCTATTATCTTCATGTTGTTTCTGTTGAAAAGTCAAAACCAATCTACTTGCTACTCCTGGTAAGGCAACACATCCTTTTTCTCAAACTACTTTTAATATTTTTCTTTATTTTTTTTTTGGCAGTTCTTACCGAAATACACCTAGACAAGGTTTTCTTTGTATTTATTCTGCTTTGGGTGATAGCACTTTTTGAATCTATGACTTTGTGCTTGTGATGGGCAGAATTGTAAGATTACCTTCAGTGACCTTGCTGTTGTATAACCCCTTCCTCTGGAGTGTCAGAGGGACTGTGAATATGATGAGATTTCACTTGCATGATTAGGTTATGTATATGGCACAATTGACTTTAAGAAAGGGGGATGATCCTTGGTTGGGCTGGCCTAATCTAGCAATCCTTTAAAAGGGACAGAGAGGGGTCTTCTTGGTGAAAGAGACTTGAAGCAGGAAAGGGATTTGATGTCAATAACATTCTCCACTGGCTTTGAAGATAGAAAAGACCACGTGGCAAGTAGCATAGGCAGTCTCTAGGAGCTGAGAGTGACTCACAGATGACATTCAGGAAGGAAACAGGGACCCCAGTTCTATAGCTACAAGGAACTGAATTCAGCCAACAACCTGAATGAGGCTGGATACGGATTCTTAGCCAAAGCTCCCAGAAAGGAATGCAGCCAGGCCAACGCTGATTTCGGACTTTAATGCTATGATCAGAGAACTCAGTCATGCCACACCTGGACTTCTGACCTATAGAACTGTGAGCTAGTAAATGGGTGTCGTTTTAAGCCAGTAAGTTTGTGGTAATTTGGTATGCAGCAATGAAAAAATATTGCAATGCTTTTGTTACTTTTGGAAAATTCTTTGTCATCATCTCTTCAAATACTGTTTTTGTACCATTCTCTCTCCTCTTCCTCTAGGACTCCCATTACAAATATATCAGACCTTTAAACATATTAGGTGCTAGGCACTGGTATAGGGGCTGGAAATATATCAGCAAACAAAACAAATATTCATATCCTCATGAAGTACGCTTTAATGACATTCTGATCTCCCCTACACCTAAACGGGCTCCTCCCACAGAGTTCCTCCTCACAGTAAATTCCAGTTCCATTCAAACAGCTGCATAACCCAGAAATCAGTGCTTCAAACTTGATACCTCGTTTTTAAAGTTTCTCCCCCATAGCCAATTATCAAGTCATGATAACTTTTGCTCCCTACATGATTCTCAAACTTGACCTACTGCATTATATCTATACTTGCCACCATCCTGGTCCAGGCCCACTGTTATTTCTCACTCAAAGCCTCCTAACTAATCTATCCATATCCACTCGTGCCCTCCCTTCAAACTATGTTGCACACTGTAGGAACAGTGAACTAAAAAAGATGTGTCAGTATGTCACTCCATTTGAATGTCTCCCTAGGGCCTTCAGGGTAAAATCCAATGTCTTTATGTTATATAATGCCTTCTACTACCTGGTCCTGAGCTACCTCTCAGCCTAATTTCCTGCTACTTACCTTTTTGTACGTTATTGTTTACCCCTAGATCCACCACATTCTTTCCTATTCAGAGAAACTCATGTTCATGCTCTTTGCTCCCTCAAACTGGAAATCCTTCCTACTCTGCCTTTTATTCATCTTTTAAGAGTCAGCCTAGATATCATCTCATCTTAGAAGTCTTCTCTAAACTTCCAGAATAAACAAGTTGCTTTCTTTTGTTCTCTCATAATACTCTGTTTATGTCTCTTTCTTCTTAATACATTATGCTGAAAGTGTATGTTTATATATCTTTCCCCCTAATAATACTGGATGTTCCTCAACAGGAAGACCTATATGTCTCATTCACTTTTATACCCTAACATCTAGCATGGTTCCTCATACATAGTACAACTCCATAAATATTTGTGGGAAGTGGATTGAATTACTCTTCTTCCAGCTTCACAGCCTCTTTAAATCTGAAAAGATGTCTGCTCTAAATCTTCACCTAATTAATAAAAATATTGACAGGTTGAGCCACAGGTAGAGTTTATAGCAGGTCATCAAAAAATTCCTCCAGTGGCTATAATTTATTACTCAGCACTCTTTGAATATAGCAATTTAATTAATACATAATTATAACAATTATCTAACTCATATTATCTTGTTCAGAAGAGTGTCATAAAATACTTGTTAAAGTCTTGATGAAATTTCATTCATTCATAATTCATTCAACACATATACTATGTCTGCCATATTTCCATAAACTACCTCTGATAACCTTGTCAGAAATAAAAACTAGGTTTGTGTTGAATGACTTTGTTGATAACTTTGTAATTTTCTAAGTGCTCATTTTTTTGAAAATCTGTTCTAGAAGCTACCCCAGGAGATATTTAGCTTGTTGGTTAGCTAACTGAAGACTTCCCCTTTCTTCTACTTTGTTAGAATCAGTAATATTTTTATATAACTCCAATCTTAAAGCACCTCTCCTATTTTTCTGAATTCCTTTGATCATTGAGAGTAGTTTAATAATGTCGTCTGAGTTATAATTTACCCATGCCAGTACACATGTACTTTTTCTTTCTGAGAGCATAGTTAAAATATTGTTCTTGTTGTCATTACAAATATGCATTTCTACAAGCCTGAGGTAATTTTGGGCCTTATCCTTCCAAATACTAATCCTTTAAGCACATGCCACCTATTATATTTATCCTTGCTTTTGTGTCCTTTATTTCCATCTTTTATATATTATCTTGAAAAAAAAACTATGAGCTCATTGTAAAACTTCCTATATGGCCCCATGGTTTTCCTCTTTTCTCCTTTAATGGAATAATTTGCTGTTTCATAGTCAAAATTATGTTTTTGAGAGCTTCCCAACCTCTAGAGTCTAAAGCCATCTTAATGTAAATTAAAGTCCAACAAGTATCAATCATAATAACAGAAACTTTTGAAGAAGAGCCATAGCTAGAAATTCTAGTCAGAGTAGGCAATTACATAATAGGTCAATCTGAATCTTTTCATGGTTATTACTAAGGAAGAAGCATTACCTCCTGGAAGGCTTAAAGCCAAGAGTCCATTTAGCTCCTGTCAATTTTTCCTTCCAAGTGTCTTTCAGATTTGTCCTTCTCTTTCCATTCCTATAGATGCCTTCATCACCTCATACCTGGACTATTGCCATAGACTAGATGGTTTCCTTGCCTCCAGTACGTCCATATTCCAATCCATTTTCCACACTATTGCCAGATTAATCTTTTTAAAACACTTTCATCATGTCACTCTCCTCCCTGAGACCTAGCTCAAATGTCACCTTCTTTGTAAAATATTCCCAGCTCTCTTAGAAGAGTTAATAGCTGCCTACTCATTGTTTTCACAACTCTCTGTGTGTACTCTTATTAGTGCACTTACAACATGTATAATAATCATTTGTTTAATTATTTTTCTCACCCCATTTGCTATGAACTCCTTGAGAGGAGGCCAAAGGTCTGAATTATATCTTTACAATGGCACCCAAGGCTTTATACATAATTGGCTCCATCTATTTTGACCCACTACCTCAGGGCTATCACATATATTGTCTTCTCTGCCTACTATGTTCTCTCACTTATTCTTTGGATCTCAGATTAAATATCAATTCATTGAGAAACCTTCCTTGACACTCTTATTAACTAATTAATTAGTTAATCCATTAGTTGAACAAATATTTATTGAGTGCCTACTATGTGCCAGACACTGTTTTAGGCACTTGGGATATATCAGTGAACAAAGCAGACAAAAAGTCCTGCTTTCATGGAGCTTATCTCCTAGTTGGAAAAGGTACATAATTAAAGACAAACATAATAATTAAATTATATAGTAAGCTATGAAAAGACAGCAGGATAAAGGGTTGTGCTGGAGGTTGGACTTTTTTACATGGTGGTCAGGGTAGGCCTCATTGAGAAAGATGACATTTAATCAAATGAAGAGTTAGTCATGAGGGACACCTGGGGTAAAGTAAGATAGGCAGAGATGATAGCTAGTCCAAAGGCTCTAAATTGTGATTGTATCTGTTGCAGCCAAAGAAAGCAAAAGAAACCATTGTGGCTGGAGCTTAGTAAACAAGGGGTAGAATAATAGGAGATGAAGTCAGAGACATGGGGGTAGGTGGGTCAGATCATGTAGGGTTTTGTAATCTAATACATAAAAACTTTGGTTTTTACTGATAGAAATGATAGGCCATTATAAGGTTTTAAAGCAAAGAAGTAACATGATGATATGTTTTAAATGGATTGTTTTGGCTTTTGTATTGAGAACAAACTGAAAATGGGCCAAGGAAAGAAGGAGGGAGACCTGTTAGGCTATTTCAGTATTGCAGGTACTGCAGTAATCCAGGCATGAGATGATAGTGCCTTAGACTAGGGTGGTGGCAATGGAGGTGATACAGGGGCCAGAATTCTGTGTCTTTTTGAAGGTATAGACAAGAGGATTTGCTGAATGTATTGGATATGGTGTGTGAGATAAAGGGGAATGAATGATGGTGCAAGGTACTTGGACTGAGAAACTGAAAGGATGAAATTGTCATCAACCAAGATGGGGAAGACTGCTAGAGCAGATTTTTAGGAAAAGATGAGTACTTCAGTTTTGGATCTATTAAATTTGAAATGTCTATTAGATTTCCAGGTGGAAATATCAGAGAGGCACCTGGATATATGAGTCTGGAGTTCAGGGGAGAGATCTGAGCTGGAGATACAAATTTGGGATTTCAGTTGGTATTTAAAGTCATGAGACTAGATGAGATAACCAAGGGAAGTAATATAGATAGAGAAGAGGATTAATACCCTTGTAACTTTCTTATAGATCACTTTTGTCCTTCAATGAACTTATTACAACTTATAATTATGTATTTATTTGTTTTTATTTCTGTGATTGTTTGGCTAATGTCTGTTTGCCTTATTATAAGAAAATGCTCCAAGGGAAGCAGGGTCTATGCCATTTTTTCCATCACTACCAGCATCTGGCATAATAACTAGCAAAACAATATACTTGATTACATGAATTAAAAGAATGTTCCTTTACATCAAGGTCTCAACATTAAATGCCCACAGGGGCTAAGCAATTAACATAAATAAGTTGTGTATAAGAGACAATGGGTCATGGAGAAAAAGGTGAACTGAAGTGTCCAAAAATCATAGCCACTACTCAGTTCCAGCTGATTATTGCCAGATCTAGTGCTGCCATATCTTCAGAATTTTTGAGAGGAGCCAGATGTATAGATTATATTTGAAATCTCCCAAATTGTAATGCTGAAAACTGCCTCAATCCAGGTCCTCTAAAAAACAGATAGGAACAGATGTGCAAGTAATTTATTGGGGAAAACACATGTGAGGGAAAATAGGGAGAAAGTCTAGACTGGGAGAGCTATTAGACCATGGTACAGGCCCTATCCCTATAGAGAAGTGAGGTCTTATACTGCAATGCAGTTCTAAGAAAGTTTCAGCAAGGCTGTTGGGGAGTTCCCAAGCCAAAGGTGGCCATTAGAGGAGTCTGGGTTTCCAAGGAGTAGACTTTCACTAGTATTCTTAAGAATACTCATTCAGTAATTGGGAACAGTCCATGGGATTTGCGGCCTTGGCAGGAAAACAATGATGAATTATAGAACACAGCAACTGGCCTTCAGTCATTTATACTCCCTTTAGTAAGAGATTTGAGAGGCACTTTGTGGTGGGCATCATGATAACTAAATTTAACACTGTGGTAGCCAGAACAGTATGGGCCAAAAACACATCTTCAAGCTATATTCAGCCAAATTGTGGAAAGTTACCAACCTCTGTTCTAGTCACTAATATATGCTTCACCATCAATGGGCTAGTTATATACAGATCCTGAGATAGGCCAAAATGGATCACCAATAGCATCTAGGTAGTAGGGTTTGAAGTCCCAAGTTAAAACATGAAAAGCATTAACTGAGGTGGGTTTAAAATATACTGCCAGAATAGAGAGGTAGTTTCACAGTTTGGAGGAGCAAAAACTACAATCTGAAAGGAAAAGGTATGAGTTAAAGAAAAGTGTCTTCAAGCATTATAGGAGAATAAACAGTGAGGTCAAAAAACAGAATTAGATGATAATAATTGACTAAGCAGGCCATTTCAGATCTTTTTTTTTTGACATGAAAGAAGAATGAGCACTGTTACATATAATTTATTTAGTGTTGAGAGTATGCTGTGAGAGGAGAAGCAAGACCCTAAAAAATTTGGAGTCTGAAAAGTAGTGACAACTGTGGCCCTTGGTGAGAGACAATAATGTCAGGCAGGACATGGCCAATTTTATCAGTGTATCTACCATAATGAGTATGACTTGGGTTACTGGAAGGCAAGGCAGAACAGGTTGAGGTAAAGTTTATGTCAAACAAAGGTGGTCTAGGATTAAGAGTAGGTGCAGCTGCCCTTTGTGTTTCCTGGTGTTCCCTTGGTTCCAGTGCACAGACCTCATGTTTCCATGTGCCACGGGACATCATGTCAGATGTAGTGCCACCAAAAGTCTTAAAGAGACTTCTTCCAGGGGCCACAGAGACACACTGGGGTGGCATTATGATGTGGGCAGAAAAGTAGGGCTTGGACTTAGCTCATCAGGACTTACATATGGCAATGTAAGTGTGGCTTCCCCAATCCACGGTCACACACACCCCTCAAACACACATTCCATCTCCAGGTGCCAAGTAAGGTCTTTCTGAATGTTCACTAGGCTCTGCCGAGCACAGGTGTTGTTCTGTTACTGCATCTGGATGAAATCTATTGACATTCATGCTTGTTGGAGGGGGTGCCCCTATACTCCAGAGATACTGACTTGATAGTGGAGACCACTCACCTGCCCTTTCGGGGTGGCCTTTGGTTCCTGAGAGTTTGCAATAAAACATGTGGGCAGGGTACCCCATCACCCATGTGGGGGTCACCTACACTGTTCTGTTTGAGGGGTCCCTCTCTCAGATGTATAGATGTTGTGGGATAAGATGGGGTATAAATGAAGAGCCCCCTGAATGCTTTGGGCTGCTCTGGAACCCTAAAGACCATTATGAATCTGGGAAGCTATGATGAGTAGCTAGAAAAAGTGTTCCAATAGAAGCAATGGTGTATGGTTAGTACCTTTAAAGTGAAACCTGAATCAGAGCTATATGCATGTATGTGCTTTCCAGGAGAGTAAGTGGAACAAGGTGATTTCAAGGTTAGCAATTATACTCTTGGGTTCTGTTAGCTGGCTGATTAATTAGCATTCTTAATATGAAGGAGGGCAGTTTCTTTTCTCAGGGTTGTACTTGCCAGATACATTGTCTACTGGGGCATCATTATCTCTTCCAAGGGGACACCATGGTGACACTAGACATGATTGTCTCAAGGATAGATTTTCTGAGCAGTATTGCAATCCAAGGAGGATTTCTACCAATGTCTAGGCAAGAAGGTTGTGAGCACTACTAAAATCAGGAAAGACACCGTGATGTTCAATGATTATTGAACAAGAAGGATAAGGCAGATATACAACAGAAGAACAAATGGCAAAGTTGATTTCTGAGAGAGTCAAGTAAGAGATGGGCCAATATTAGTTAGATTTAATGGTTCATGATTTCCCTGTGAATGGCTATTTAAATGCCAGGACTCTTTTTTATCAGTTGAGGTACCTGCCGAAAGAGTAGGTATATATGACTAAAACAGACACATTATTGTAGTCAAAAGGTGTCAGTGGTACTGATGATGGTGTTGCTCATAATATTTTACCTTGAAATATTCTCTTCACTCTATATAAAATCTCTATTCATTCTTCACCGACCATTTCAAATCCTGTTCATTCAAAGAAGCAAGCCTTCCTCACCTCATCTAGACACACAGATTTCTATCTTTCCTGATGGACAATGGAACATACTATTTGAACCAAATGTGCTAGTGTTGTCCTGATTTTAAGTGTCCTCCTAATTGATTCAAGTATGTAAGCTTTGATTCTCTAGCTAGGCTATAAATTCCGTAAGTTCAGAGAATAAATTTCTTTATAACCTCCACAGTGTCAAACATACACTAAGGACTCAATATGCTTTTATGTGAATTAAATTAAATCAAGATCCAACAATCATTGGTTACAGAATAATCATAAATGCCTGGGGAATGGCCAAAACTGGAAATTCTAGTCAGAGCAGGCAATCACACATGGGCCAACTTTAATCTCTTTATGGTTACTACAAAGAAAAAAAAACAGCATCTCCTGAAAGGCTGCAAGCCAACAGCCAGAGCAGTTTACTTCCTGAATGACTGGCAGTAATATCTGAGAATAATGACTGCATTAGGAATTGGAATAAAAATAACTTTGACTCTACTTTTTCTGCAGTGCAAGAATAAGGCTAAGAACTTGAAATCCCAAATGTCTACGTTTTAGCTGAAATTACAAAACGAAATAAACCAAACTATCCAGTTGGAAAAATGATAGATGCTTAAAGTAAATACAGGGGGACTCTGTAATGGCTGAGTGAAGAGTTCAGCAAAACAACTACCCAACAAGCAAAGATAAACTGGAAAACGTTGTCAAAAACAACCCCTTCATGACTCTGTAAATTGACCAAAATCATACAACAAATTGAGAAGAATTCAAGAAAAACTACTGAATCTTGGGTAGGAATGGTAGGAATCTGTGACATTTAAACCTGGGGCTGCTCCCATTCCCCCCACCAGCTCTGTAGCATGGCACTTCTAAAAGTGCAGTGGAAGCCCTAAGGACTGAAAGCTCTACTGAGGCCAGGGTGCTGCCATGATTTGGAGCAAAGCACAATAAAACCTATATCCAGTGGCATTACTGAAAATGATAGCAATCTCAGTGGCAAACAATCAAGGAAGGCCAATATCACATCTAGCCTAAGGTCTTGATAATGGTTGTGGAGAGCCACAGACCAGAAGACCAGCAAGAAATTTGACAAGGATATCCAAGTAATGAGACAGCCAAAGTGGGCCTTGGAAAGTTATCACATATCACTGGGGGTCTGGCAGAATATGCATATGAGCAAAACTGCACATTTGCTTAGGAGGGATCAAAGTGGATCCCAGATATGTACTTGTCCCTGGAAGAATGTGAGGCCTTGTCCACAGAGAAGTAAAGCTGAGACAGGCTTGTAAATAGCCTGAACTTTGAATGTGTTTCCCTTCCCACATACAGACTCACTGGCAATGGGTAGGAGCCCACTCTTACTGGTTCAAGATTTTAGTCACAATTTCTGACCAACCATTAACTGACTACTAAGCTATGCTGACACAAAGGTATCTTATCACAGAGGTATATTATCTAAAATGTCCAGTTTTCATCTAAAAATATAAGAAATGCAAAGAAAAAGGAATGTGTGATCCATATACAAGAGGAAAAAGGCAGTCAATAGAAACTTTCTGAGAGGCTGAGATGTTGCACATAGCAATCAAAGACATAAAAATATGCTCAAAGAACAAAATAAACCATGTTTAATGAATTAAAGAAAAGTATGAGGACAATGACTTATTGCATAGAGAATATCAATAAAGAGACAGAAATTATAAAAAAAAGAATCAAATGGAAACTCTGGAGTTGAAAAGTATAACCGAAATGAAAGATTCACTAGGGGACTCTGCAGATTTCATCTGACCTAGAAGGAATCAATAAGCTAAAAGACAGATGAACAGAGATGATCTGAACTGCATAACAGAAAGAAAAAAGAATTAAGAAAGATTAACAGAGCCACAGCGGCCTGTGGGACACCACCAAACATATCAATCTGTATTAGTTTGCTAGGGCTAGCATAACAAAGTGTCACAAACTGGGTGGCTTAAGCAACAGAAATGTATTATCCCACAGTTCTAGAGGCTAGAAGTCTGAGATGACATGCCAGCAGTGTTGGTTCCTTCTAAGGGATGTGAGGGAAAGATCTGTTCTAGACTGCTCTCCTTGGCTTGTAGATGGCCATCTTCTCCCTGTGTCTTCACATTGTCTTCACTTTGCATGTATCCAACTCCAAATTTCCCCTTTGTATAAGAATATAAGTTAAAATGATCATTTAAAGTTAAAATGATCTTATAAGTTGAAATGAGATCAAATTTTAACTTGATTATCTCTGTAAAGACCTTACCTCCAAATAAGGTTACATTCTGAGGTACAGAGGAATAGTACTTCAACATATGAATTTTGGTGAGACACATGTCAACACATAAAATAACCTACAAAACATTGATAAAGGGGACACAGTTATCAAAAATCTGTGGGATACAGCTAAAGCAGTCCTGAGAGGAAAATTCACAGCCATAAAATGCCTACATCCCAAGGACAGAAAGATCACACATCAACAATCTAATGAATTGTCCCAAGGAACTGGAAAAGGATGAGGAAACCAATCCCAAACCCAGAAGAAGAAAAGAAATAACCAAGAGCAGAGCAGAACTAAATGAAATCGATAACAAAAGAAGTATACAGAAGATTAATGAAACAAAAAGTTGGTTCTTTGAAAAGATAAACAAAATTGACAAGCCTCTCACTAGATTAACCAGAAGCAGAAAAGAAAGGACTCAAATAAGCTTAATCTGGAATGAAAAAGGAGAAATTACAACTGATACCATGGAAATACAAAAAATCATCTCTGAATACTATAAAAATCTCTATGCACATAAACTTGAAAACATGGAGGAAATGGAAAAATTCTTAGAAACACACAGCCTCCCTAGGCTCAATAAGGAAGAAATAGAATTCCTGAACAGACCAATATCAAGGACTGAAATTGAATCAGCAATAAAAAATCTTCCAAAAAAAAAAAAAAAGTCCCAGACCAGATGGTTTCATACCCAAATATTACCAGATCTACAAAGAAGAACTGGTACCTATCCTGCAAAAATTATTCCAAAACATTGAGCAGGAAGGAATCCTCCCCATAACATTTTACGAAGCCAACATCACCTTGATACCAAAGCCAGGAAGGGACTCAACAAGAAAAGAAAACTACAGACAAATATCCCTTATGAATATAGATGCAAAAATTCTCAACAAAACCCTAGCAAACCAAATTTGGCAGCTCATCAAAAAAATAATCCATCATGACCAAATGGGCTTCATCCCAGAGATGCAGGGATGGCTCAACACACCACATAAATAGAAATAAAAACAAAGATCATAGGATCCTCTTAATAGACGCTGAAAAAGCATTTGACAAAATTCAGCACCCTTTTATGATAAGAACGCCTCACAAAATAGTCATTGATGGAACATTCCTCAAAATTATAAAAGCCATATATGACAAACCCACAACTAGCATCATACTGAATGGGGAAAAATTGAAAGCATTCCCACTTAGAACTGGAACCAGACAGGGTTGCCCACTGTCAGCACTTCTATTCAACATAGTGCTGGAAGTCCTAGCCAGAGCAATCAAACAAGAGAAGGAAATCAAGGGTATCCAAATGGGAGCAGAAGAGGTCAAACTATCACTCTTTGTTGACAATATGATCTTATATTTAGAAAACCCCAAAGATTCTGCCAAGAGACTACTGGAATTGATAAATAAGTTCAGCAAAGTCTCAGGTTACAAAATCAATGTACACAAATCAGTAGCATTCATATACACCAACAATCAAGCTGGGAACAAAATCAAAGACTCGATATCTTTCATAATAGCAACAAAGAAAAATAAAATATCTAGGAATATATTTCAGTAAGGAGGTGAAAGACCCCGACAGGAAGAACTATGAAACACTGAAGTAGGAAAACAGCAGAGGACGGAAACAGATGGAAAAACATACCATGCTAATGGATAAGCAGAATCAACATTGTAAAAATGTCTGTACTACCCAAAGTGATCTACAGATTCAATGCAATAACAATTAAAATACCAACATCGTTTTTTGCAGATTTAGAAAAAATAATTCTATGCTTCATATGGAACCAGAGAAGACCCCATATAGCCAAAGCAAACTTAAGCAGAAAGAACAAATTGGGAGGCATCAGTTTACCAGACTTCAAGCTACACTACAAGGCTATAGTAACCAAAACAGCATGGTACTGGCACAAGAACAGAGACATAGACCAATGGATCAGAACACAGAACTCAGATATAAAACCATCCTCATATTGCCATCTGATCTTTGACAAATCAGACAAAACATACACTGGGGAAAGGAATCCTTATTCAATTAATGGTACTGGGAAAATTGGATAGCCATATGTAGAAGAGTGAAACAGGATCCACACCTCTCACCACTCACAAAAATCAACTCATGATGGATAACAGACTTAACCCTAAGGCATGAATCTATAAGAATTCTAGAAGAAAATGTTGGAAAATCACTTATAGACATCAGCCTAGGCAAAGAAATTATGAAGAATACCCCAAAAATAATCACAACAAGGACAAAAATAAATAAATTGGACCTGATCAAATTAAAATGCTTCTGCACAGCCAAGAAAACAATCATTAGAGCAAATAGACAACCTACAGAATGGGAGAAAATATTTGCATGCTATACATCCGATGAAGGGCTGATAACTAGAATCTATAAAGAACTCAAGCAAATCAGCAAGAAAAAATCAAACAACCCCATTAAAATTGGGCAAAAGACATGAACAGAAACTTTTCAAAAGAAGATAGACTAATGACCAACAAACATATGAAAAAATGCTCAACATCGCTAATCATCAGGGAAATGCAAATCAAAGCCACTATGGGATATCACTTAATTCCAGTGAGAATGGCTTTTATCAAAAAGTCCCACAACAATAAATGCTGGTGTGGATGCAGAGAGATAGGAACACTTGTACACTGCTGGTGGGACCGCAAACTAGCACAACCTCTATGGAAAGTATTATGGAGATACCTCAAAAAACTAAAAGTAGAACTACCATTTGATCCAGCAATCCCACTACTGGGTATTTACCCAAAGGAAAAAAAAAAAGACATTCTATTAAAAAAGACACCTGAACTCGAATGTTTATAGCAGCACAATTCACAACTGCAACGATGTGGAAACAACCCAAGTGTCCATAAATACATGAATGGATTAATAAAATGTGGTATATGTATACCATGGAGTACTACTGAGCCATTAAAAAAATGGTGAACCAATATCTCTTGTATTAACCTGGGTGGAACTGGAGACCATTTTTCTAAGTGAAGTATCACAAGAATGGAAAAAAAAAACACCACATGTACTCACCATTAAAGTGGAACTAATTGATCAACACTTATGTGCACATATGGAAATAATATTCATTGGAAATCAAGCAGGTGGGAGAGGGGGAGACGGGATGGGTAAATTCACACCTAACAGGTACAATGCAGACTACCTGGGGGATGGTCACACTTATAACTTTGACTCAAACAGTACAAAAACAATTTATGTAACCAAAATCATTGTACCCCCTTAATATTCTGAAAAAAAAGCATAAAAAACTTTAAAATAAAGATGCAGTATTCAATCATAACTGCACAAAATTAACCATAGTACACACTGTAATATTGTCATACTTTTGTAGACACCTCCTGTTGCTATTGTGGTGAGCTCAAGTGCTATAAATATCCACTTAAAATGATGTGATGCAAATCATCTCCATGTGAGCAGTTCATCTCTCCATAAAGTTGCATATCCCAGGAAAAGTGATCTCTCATGATTCTTGTGTATATTACATTGTGTTTAGTGCAATACTATAAACCTTGAATAACAACATGGGATCCATACAAAGTGCCACTGGTGATGGTGGATGTGCTCTGAAGAAGCAGAGAAAAGTCATGACATTACAAGAAAAAACTGAATTGCTGCATATCTAGAATAGATTCAGCTCTACAGGTGCAGTTGCCTGACATTTCAAGATAAATGAATCCAGTGTAAGGACCACATTAAAAAAAATAAAAGGAAAGGAAATTAGTGAAGCTGTAGGTACTGCTATGTCAGCAGGCATGAAAACCTTGCACTTTTTTTGAAATATCTTTTTATCTTGTATTGAAAATGCAGCTTTTATGTGGGTGCAGGATTGCTATAAGAAAGGCATACCTATAGACTCTAATATGATTCGTGAAAACATGAAGTCATTATATGGCAACTTAAAGCAAAAGGAAGGTGAAGGATCTAAAGATGGAAAATTTAATGCAAGCCAAGGATGGTTTGATAATTTTAGAAAAACGTTTGGCTTAAAAAATGTCAAAAGAAGCAGCTTCTGCTGACCAAGAGGCAGCAGACAATTTCCCAGACATCATAAAGAAAATGATTGAGGAGAAATGATATCTGCTGAACAGGTTTTTAATGCAGACAAAAGTATCCTATTCTGGAAAAAAATGCTACAAAGGACATTTCCTAGTAAGGAAGAGAATTAAGCACCAAAATTTAAGGCAGGAAGTTGTAGCCTAACTCTACTGTTTTGTGCAAATGCAGTCAGGCTTATGATAAGGACTCCCCTTATCTATAAATCTGCTAACCCTGAGCCTTGAAGGAAAAAGATAAATACCAGCTGTCAGTCTTTTGGTTGTACAACAAGAAGGCCTAGACAATTGGTGAGACCCTTTTTCTGGATTGGTCCCATCAATGCTTTGTCCCTGAAGTCAGCAAGTACCTTGCCAGTAAGGGACTGCTTTTTAAAGTTCTTTTGCTATTAGACAATGCCCATGGCCACCCAGAATGCCATGAGTTCAACACCAAAGGTATCTAAGTAGTCTACTTGCCCCCAAATACATTTCTAATTCAGCATCTAGATCAGGGGGTCATAAGGACCTTTAAGGCTCATTACACACAGTACTCTACGGAAAGGATTGTCAGTACTATGGAAGAGAACCCTGATAGAGAGAACATTGTGAAAGTCTAGAAGATGCCATGATTGTTACAGAAAAAGCCTTGAAAGTCATCAAGCCCAAAACAATAAATTCATGCTAGAGAAAACTGTGTTCGGATGTTATGCATTACTTCACAGGATTTATGACAGAGCCAGTCAAGTAAATCATGAAAGAGATTGTGGATGTGGCAAAAACAAGTGGGGGGGTGAAAGGTTTCAAGATATGGATCTTGGGGGAATTCGAGAGCTAATAGGCATCACACCAGAGGCATTAACAGAAGATGACTTGATGGAGATGAGCACTTCCAAACCAGTGCCAGATGATGAGGAAGAAGACATAGAAGAAGCAGAGCCAGAAAGCAAATTGACATTAGACAATCTGGCAGAAGGGTTACAATTATTCAAGATGGCTTTTGAACTCCTTTATGACATGGACCCTTCTATGATACAGGCACTGAAACTAAAGCAAACAGAGAAAGAAGGATTGTTACCATATAGAAACATTTTTAGAGAAGTGAAAAGGCAAAAAAGTCAGACGGAAATTATGTATTTCTGTAAAGTTATACCCAGTGTGCCTGGCTCTCCTGCCTCCCCTTCCACCTCCTCCACCTCTTCTGCCTCTGCCACCCAAGACAGCAAGACCAACCCCTCCTCTTCCTCCTTCTCCTCAGCTTACTCAATATGAAGACAATGAGGATGAAGACCTTTATGATGATCCACTTCCACTTAATGAATAGTAAATATATTTTCTGTTCCTAATGATTTTCTTAATAACAGTTTCTTTTCTCTAGCTCACTTTATTGGAAGAAAATGTTATATAACACATATAATATACAAAATATATGTTAATTGACTATTTGTTGTTGGTTAGGCTTCTGGTCAACAGTAGGCTATTAGTAGTTAAGTTTCTGGGGAGTCAAAAGTTATATGTGGATTTTCAACTGTGTAGGAGTTAGCACCCCTAACCCCTGCATAGTTCAAGGGTCAATTGTATTTCCCTATTACACAAAGTCTTCCTGAGAACATATATAGAGAAAACACTCTCATACTCATTTTTAAAGCACATATAACCTTCATATCAAAATCAAATCAAGATAACACAATTACAGACCAATCTCATTCATGAACATGCTTGCCAAAAACAAAAACAAAATACATTAGTAGAACACATCCAAGAAAGAATTAAAGACATGAATTATCATGTCCAAGTCAGATTAGTCCTAGGAATACAACATTGCTTAAATTTTAGAAAATACATTATAGAATTCAACAAATTAATAGATGATAGGGGAAAAATATGTTCATTTCAATATTTCAATATATTCAGAAAACCATTAGATAAAATTTCCATTCATGATATTAAAAAAAAACGACTTGGTAAATTAGGCATAGAATAGAATTGTTAACTGGTACAAAAAACACAGCAAACATACTTAACAATAAAATAATAAAAGAATTCCCATTTATATATTGCTGTTGAGACAAAAACTGATATATTCATTTTGAAAAT
Organism: Daubentonia madagascariensis; assembly: GCA_023783475.1. Taxonomy (NCBI): domain Eukaryota; kingdom Metazoa; phylum Chordata; class Mammalia; order Primates; family Daubentoniidae; genus Daubentonia; species Daubentonia madagascariensis. The sequence goes on from JAKFHU010000969.1 coordinate 99,793, forward strand.
TAGTTTGGTATTTTTATCTCTCCTAGAGTTGAAGAAATGCATACACTTTATCCTAGAATGGTGATTCTCAACAGGCATCTTGCCACCTCTAGGAGGTTTGCTAGAAATGTGTATGGTGGGGTTGATTATCACAATGATTGGTGGGCATTATTGACATTTAGTGGGATCAGGGCTATTAGGCATCCTGAAATGTTCAGGACAGTCCCAGGCAAGGGAGAATACTGCCTAACCTTTTAATATGACCCTGGACATGCCTGTAAGTGAAAAACCTGTTTATAATTATCAGGGCCCGGAACTTAACTCCTTTTGTTACATATAAACATGGTATTTTTGCATGAATTTACTATACACTGAATTTTCTAGGAATAAATCTACCAAGTAAATTAAGTGTGTATTTCCTTTTGTTGAGAAATTTATCCAAAATTATTCATTATTTTAGAAACTCATGTCACTTTCATGGTGACTCATGTATAGGTGTAAGCATTTGGCTACTTCAAATAGTCATGCTTCAGCATTTACATATTTAAATACATTATTTTATTGTAAATCACTTACATTTAATTTTTCCCTTAAATTCTAGTTAGGGCATTCCGCTCATATTTTAAGATCATGTGTATAGCTAGGTTATGCTATCTATGAATTTCACTTGTGGTTAATAAAGAAGTTGATACAAAATATCTCTTACAAAAAGGGGGAACTGGAAGAGAATCTTTCAAAATGGCTGACTAGAGGCATAGGACACTTGATTCCTCCACAAAGGGGAACCAAAATAGCAAGTAGATAATCACACTTTGAATAGAACATCTAAGAGAGAATGCTAGAATTCAGCAGAGAAGTGAAAGGAAACATCTGAGGCACCAAAAGAGATGGAGGCAAGGCGGGCAGCCCAGCCGGGATTGGCTGGGAGCCCAGAGAGGCTCCCCAGTTCAGAGAAAGGGCAAGTGAGAGATCCCCAGTGGTCCACATCCTCACCACAGACTACTGTAATCCTAGACACAGGAGAGTCCCTCAACCCCCACAGGCCCTGAGACTGGCATAAGGAGCTGCCTAGAGTCCGTGAAATGGCACTGCTCCAGAAAGGGAGCTCATGTTGGGTCCCAAACATACCCCAAGTCCCAGGCAGTTGCAGCATGGGCCATTTTAAGAGCCTAGCCCCCACCAGACTGTATCCTACCTAACAGCCCCTGCATCTCCACATTTCTAGAGCCCCACTGACATCCCCCCACATCCAACCAGAGGGCTGTAGTGGCAAGATGTCAGTTGGACCCAGTGAAGTGACAGAGTCCCTAGCACTCTAGCCCACACAGTGTCCTGCACTTTGGGGAAAGGGCAGTGCAGCAAACCAGGGAGGCTTGCCTCCAGGACAAAAACAGCCAAAGTGCATGTGCCCCAGAGCCTGAAATCTGCCTGCCTGGGGCAAGTGTCACTTTCAGCAACTCCACCCTCCCCACCCCCCCGCAGCAGTGCTGCCATATACTTGCATGCACCCTGAGGACAGTTTCTCCTCACCAGCAGCTGTAGCTACTGCCACTGATGAGTACTGAAGCATGCAACCCAGAGCCTGAAACCCACTTGCCTGGGGCTGCTTTTACTAGCAGCAACTCCACTCCCCTGAGCAACAGGGCTGGCACACACTTGCATACTGAGAACAGGCTTTCCTTACTAGCTGCCACAGCCACTGCTGCTGATGGGGGTCAAAGCACATATTCCCTAGATCCCAAAACCTGCCTGCTTAGGACCACTGTCACTAACATCAACCCCATCCCCCTCAACAGCAGGACTGCCATGCACTTGCATATGCTCTGAGTACAGGCTTTCCCTGACAACTGCTGCCACTGTCGCTATAACCACAGTACACTGCCTGGGGCCTGGGGATTGCTCAGCCCTGCTCACCACAGCCTGCACCCATGTGTACCACTGGGGGGCCTGAGGACAAACCTGCCCATCCTGGCACTACCCGCCCAGTGCCTGAGCACATTGCCTAGAGTATTGGGGATTGTCCTGCCCCATCAGTAACCCCAGGCACACACACACATAATCAGGGGGCCAAACAATAGGCCCAGAAAACCTGCCCCTGGTGACCAAGCATGTCATCCAGAGGCCTGGGGACACTCCACCTCATCCACCACTGCTGGCATCTGAGCACTCCTCCTGGGGCACAGAGGACAGGCCCACCAAGGCTACCACCACTGCTGCCAATGGCATCCATGCACTCACACCACCTGGAGACCTAGAGACAGGTCCACCCAGCCTGTCACAGCTACCACTAACACCAGCAAGTGCCACCTGGAAGCCTGAGGGTTGTCCCACCACCACTATTACCATTGCCCATACCAAGCATGCAGCTCAGAGGCCTGAGAACTTGCCCAGTTGCCCAATACACTGTTGCCATTCCTGGTACCCAAGCAAGCTGCCTACACCTGTTAACGTAAGTGCCCACATATGCCAACCAGGGGCCCAAGGACAGTCACACTTGACTTGCTGCAGCCACTACCAGGGCCTGAAGATGGGCCCATCTGGTGTCCTTGTCCCCAACAAAACCTCACCACAGCCTTCAGTAATGACTGTACCCTAAGCCACTGGGAAAATCACAGACACCACTGACACTGTTTACAGCCAAAGATATTATACAGAGACTATACTACTGCACACATCTGGAATCAAAGCTACAGTGTCCTACCTAATCAATACTGTAGATACAACTACAAGAAGAAGTCATCCACTATGAAAGCCAATCCAAAAAATTAGCAGAAGTGACTGTTATACTTGATGTGCAGATATCAATGAAAGGACACAAGAAACATTAAAAAAAAAAAAAAAGGAAATAAGACTCCTCCAAAGGAACACAATAATTCTCCAAAAACAGATTCCAACAAAAAAGAAATTGATGAAATGCCTGGAAAAGAATTCAAGATAATAATATTAAAGAAGCTCAATGAGATACAAGAGAACACAGATAAACAATACAAATAAATAACAAAATTGATTCAGGATATGAATGAGAAATTCACCAAAGAGGTAAATATCATGAAAAACAACCAAACAGAAATCGTGGAACTGAAGAATTCAATTAACAAAATAAAAAATGAAATTGAGAGCTTCAAAAATAGACTCGATCAAGCAAAAGAAAGAATCTAAGAACATGAAGATAGGTCTTTCAAAATAACCCAGACAGACAAAAATAAGAAGAAAAAAGGAAGAAGAAGAAAGAGAAGAAGAAAAGAAGAAGAAGAAGAAAGAAAGAAGAAGAAGAAGAAGAAGAAGAAGGGGGGAGGAGGAGGAGGAGGAGGAGGAGAAGGAGGAGGAGAGGAGGAGGAGGAGGAGGAGGAGGAGGAGGAGGAAAGGAGAAGGAGAAGGAGAAGGAGAAGAAGAAGAAGAAAGAAGAAGAAGAAGAAGAAAGGAGGAGGAGGAGGAGGAGGAGGAGAAGGAGAAGGAGAAGGAGAAGGAGAAGGAGAAAGGCTCCATGATGTATAGGACACCATAAAGTAGCCAAATATCTGAATTTTGGGTGTCCAGGAAGGTGAAGAGAAGTTTAGTGGCACATAAAACTTATTTAATGAAATAATAGCTGAAAACTTCCAAGTCTAGTAAGAGATTTAGACATCCATACACAGGAAGTTCAGAGATCCCCAAATAGTTACAGCTCAAAAGGTCTTCTCCCCGGCACATTATAGTCAAACTGAAAGTCAAAGACAGAGAATTCTACAAACAACAAGAGAAAAGTGTCTAGTCATATGTAAGGGAATCCCCATGAGAATAACGGCAGATTTCACAACAGAAACCTTACAGGCAAAAAAAAAAAAAAAAAAAAAACTGCCAAGAAAGAATACTATACCCAGTAAAGATATCCTTCGCAAATAAAGGAGAAATGAAGACTTTCCCGGATAAGCAAAAACTGAGAGAATTCATTGTCACTAGACTGGCCCTACAAGAAATGCTTAATGGACTCCTATTCCTGGAAGTGAAAGGATGAGCTCTACCATTATGTAAACAGACGAGGCTATAAAACTAACTGGTAGAGCAAACACACAAGTGAGGAAAGAAAGGACTCAAATGTTACTGCTATAGAGGTAACATTCACTCTACTGCCAAACCCCAGAGATAAGCAATAAGAGAAAAAGAAAGGAACACAGGATATAGAAAACAAACAGAAAAAAATTAAGATGACAAGAATTAAGCAGACATTTACAGAACATTTCATCCAACAGCTATAGAATACACATTCTTCTCATCAGGACTTGAGACATTCTCCAGGATTGACAATACATTAGGACACAAAACAAGTCTCAATAAATTTAAAAAAATCAAAATAACATCAAGTATCAACTCAGACCACAACGGAATAAAACTATAAATTAATAACAAGAACTTTGCAAGCTGTACAAATACATGGAAATTAAACAATGTGCTTCTGAACTATCATTGGTTCAACAAAGAAATTAAGAAGGAGATAAATAAGTTTCTTGAAACAAATTAAAATGGAAATGCAACAAATCAAAACCTATGGGATACAGTAAAAGCAGTGCTAAGAGGAAATTTTGTAGCAATAAATACCTACATCAAAGAAGTAGAAAAATTTCAAATAAACAACCTAATTATGTACTTCAAGGAACTAGAAAAGCAAGAACAAACAAAACACAAAATTAGTAGAAGGAAAGAAATAATGAAGACCAGAGCAGAACCAAATGACATAAAGACTAAAAAAAAAAAAAATACAAAATATCAACAAAACAAAAAAACCCTGATTTTTTGATAAGATAAACAAAATTGACAAAGCACTAGCCAGATCAAGAAAAAAGAGAAAAGACCCAAATAAACAAAATCAGAAACACTAAAGTAGACATTACAACTGATACCACAGAAATACAAGATATCATCAGAGATACTATGAACAACTATGTACTAACAAACTGGAAAACCTAGAAGAAATGGATAAATTCCTCGACACATACAACCTACCAAGATTGAATAAGGAAGAAATAGAAAACCTGAATAGACCAATAATGAATAATGAAATTGAATCAGTAATAAAAACTCTCCCAACAAAGAAAAGCCCAGGACCAGGTGGCTTCACTGCTGAATTCTACCAAACTTACAAAGAACTGATATAAATTCTCCTCAAACTATTCCAAAAAATAGAAGAGGTGGGAAATTCTTCCTAACTCATTCTATGAAGCCAGCATCACCCTGATACCAAAACCAGACAAGGGCACATACACAAAAACAAAACTACAGACCAATATTCCTGATGAACACAGATACAAAAATCCTCAACAAAGTAACAGCAGACTGAATCCAACAATGCATGAAAAAAGATAACACACCACTATAAAGTGAGATTTATCCCAGGGATGTAAGGGTTGTTGAACATATGCACATCAATAAATGTGACACATCACATCAATAGAATGAAGGACAAAAACAATATGATCATCTCAATAGAGGCAGAAAAATCACTTGATAAAATTCAACATCCCTTCACCATAAAAAACTCTTAAAGTAGGCAAAGAAGTAACATACGTCAACATAGTAAAGGCCATATATGACAAACTCACAGCTAACCTCATATTGATGAGGTAAAGCTGAAAGCCTTTCCTCTAAAACTGGAGCTAGACAAGGATGCCCACTTTCAACACTCCTATTCAACATAGTACTGCCAGAGCAATCAGGCAAGAGAAAGCAATAAAAGATATCCAAATTGGAAAGGAGGAATTCAATTTGTCCCTCTTTGCAGACATGATCTTATATCAAGAAAATCCTAAAGACTCCACCAAAATCTCTTAGATCTGACAAACAACTACAGTAAAGTTGCAGATACAAAATCAACATACAAAAAACAGTAGCATTTCTGTACACCAATAATGAACTAGCTGAAAAAGAAATCAAGAAAGCAAGCCCATTTAAAATAGTTACCAAAAAAAAAAAAATACCTAGGAATAAATTTAGCCAAGGAGGTGAAAGATCTCTACAATGAAAACTACAAAACACTGATGAAAGAAATTGAAGAGGACACAAACAAATGGAATGACATCCCATGATGATGGATCAGAAGAATTAATATTGTTCAAATGACCACACTGTCCAAAGCAATCACAAATTTAATGTAATCCCTATCAAAATACCAATGACATTTTTCACAGAAACTGAAGAACCAATCCTCAAATTTGTATGAAATCAAAAAAGAGCCCAAATAGCCAAAGCAATCCTGAGCAAAAAGAACAAAGCTGCTGAGGTGAAAGGACAGAATCTTAACCACTAAGCCAAGACCATCCTTGCTAACCAAGCTTCCTTTCTCCCACCCATAATCTGTTTTACCACCAAAAACCTGTTTGGCTAAAATCCAATCCCCATTCTTTAAAAACCTCTGCACCTCATCGAGAAGTTGAGTGGGCTTTTTTGTTTTGTCTTGTTTTGTTTTAAGAGATGGAGCCATGCTCCTTTGCCCAGGCTGAGGTGCAATGGTGTGATCATATCTCACTGCAACCTCCAACTACTGGGTTCAAGTGATCCTCCCACCTCAGCCTGCCAAGTAGCTAAACTATAGGTGCAGGCCACCACGCCCAGCTAAATTAAAAATTTTTTTTTTTGTAGAGACAGCATCTTGATATGTTGCCCAGGCTGGTCTTGAACTCCTGGCCTCAAGCAATCTTCCCACCTCAGTCTCCTGTAGTGCTGGGATTACAGGCATGAACCACCATGCCCAGCCAAGTTTCCATTGTGAAGGCTCCTGTGTATATGCGTTAAAAATAAAATTTGTATTTGTATGTGTTTTATCCAATTAAAAGAAAAAGAACAAAGCCAGAGGCATCACACTACCTGACTTCAAAATATATCACAAAGCTATAATAACCAAAACAACATGGTATTGGTATAGAAATATACACACATACCAATGGAACAGAATAGAGAACCCAGAAATATAACCACATATTTAAAGCCAAATGATCTTTGACAAAGCTGTCAAAAACATATGTTATGGAAAGTATGCCCTCTTCAATAAATGGTGCTGAGAAAACTAGATTACCATTTGCAGAAAAATAAAACTGAACCCCTATCTCTCACTTTATACAAAATAAACTCAAAATAAACATAAGGCCTGAAACTATAAAATTACCAGAAGAAAACACAAGGAAAACTCTTCAGGACACTTAGGTCTAGGCAAAGACTTTATGGTTAAGATCTTAAAAGCACAGGCAACAAAAACAATAGGAGTACATTAAACTATAAAGCTTCTGCACAGCAAAGGAAACAATCAACAGAGTGAAGAGACAACCTGTTGAATGGGAGAAAATATTTGCAAACTTTTCATCCAACAGGGGACTGATATGCAGAATATACAAGGAACTCAAACAACAGCAAAAACCCAAATAATCCCTTTAAAAATGGGCAAAGTACATGAATAGATATTTCTCAAGAGAAGACATACGAATGGCCAACAGATATATGAAAGAATTCTCAACATCACTAATCATCAGGGAAATGCAAATCAAATCTACAATGAGATATCATCTTACCCCAGTTAGAATGGCTATTAATAAAAAACCAAAAAATAACAGATGTTGGTGAGGATGTGGAGAAAAGGGAACTCTTATATATTGTTGGTGGGGATGTAAATTAGCACAGCTACTATGGAAACAGTACAGAGATTTCTCAAAATCTAAAAATAGAACTAAAGTATGATCCAGAAATCCCACTACTGATTGTTTATCCAAAGGAAAATAAATTAATATACCAAAGGGATACATGCACTCCCATGTTTAGTGCAGCACTATTCACAATAGCAAAGATATGGAATCAACCTACATGTCCATCGATAGATGAATGGATAAAGAAAATGTGGTATATATATACAATGGAATACTATTCAGCCATAAAAAGGAGTGAAATCATGTCATTTGCAGCAAATTTGATAGAACTGGAGGTCATTATGTTAAGCGAAATAAGCCAGGCACAGAAAGACAAATACTGCATGTTCTCACTCATATATGGGAGCTAAAAAAGTTGATCATATGGAGGTATAGAGTGGAGTGATAGATACCAGAGACTGGAATCTATCCCTCCTTATGGGAAGGAGGGGTGAGATAAAGAGAGGTAGATTAATGGGTCCAAACATACACTTAGATAGAAAGAATAAATTCTAATGTTTGATAGTAGAGTAGGAAGACTATAGTTAACAACAATGTATTTTATATATACATATTCTTTTTACTTTCATATATATATATACACACACACACATACATACACACATTCTTTTTACTTATATCAGGAAGAAATTCTTTATTTCATGTGTAAATTCTTTAGGATGCTATCTGAGGTATATTTTTCAAAGTAGCTGGAAGAAAGGACTTGAAATATACCCAACACATATACGTGATACATATCAAGTGATGGATACCCTAAATACTCTGACTTGATCACTATACATTCTAGGCATATGACAAAATTTCACATGTATCCCATAAATACAATGTATCAAAACATTAAAAATTTTTAAAAAGAAAACAAAAAAAAAACCCCAAAACTGTCAATGAAGAATTCTATATCCAGTGAAACTATCCTTTAAAAATGAAGGTAAAATAAAGAAATTTCACAACACACAAAGACTGAGAGAATTCACTGCTAACAGATCTACCTTACAAAAAATACTAGAGGAAGTTTTCAGTCTAAAAGGAAATGACACCAGATGGTAACTTGAATCCATAGGAAGCAATAACCATGACTAGTAAAAGTAATTAGGTAGGTAAACATAAAATAAAGTATACATATTTTTTATTTATTTCTTTTAAAGAGAAACTACATAAAACAATAATTTAAAAACTGTATTTTTGGGCTTATAACCTATTCAGATTTACAACATACTACATTAATAGAACAAAGGATGGGGGAGCAAAACTTCCCTGTTACTGAAATTAAATTATTATTTATCTAAAGTAGATTATTTTAAATTGACATACATATTGTAATCCTCAGAGCAATCAATAAGAAAGCTCCAAAAATTATAGTAAAAATATAAAAAAGGGGTTTAAATAGTTCATGAGGAAATAGCTACATAACATAAAAGAAGGTAATAAAGGTGATGCAGAGGAACAAAAAAGTCAAGGGATATTAAAATAAATAAATAGAAAAAGTCAGATGTAAATCCAATTATATCTTTAATTGAGGTAAATGTAAGTGGGTTAAATAATCCAATCAAAAGATAAAGAATATGAGATTGGATAAAACAGCAGATTCCAAGGATATGTCATCTACAACAGTAAAAAGGCACACTTTAACTGTGAAGACATAAATAGGTTAAATGAATAAAGAACAAAAAAATTTATACAATGCAAAGATCAACCATAAGAGAGCTGGGTTAGCTAGACTGATATCTAATATCAGACAAAATAGACTTTAAGAAAAAATGTTAGTATAAGAGGAAAAAGGGACATTTTATAATGATGAGTCAATTCATCAGGAAGATATAATAATTATAAACACATACACGTCTGACAACAAAATTATCCCCAACTCATTCTATGAGGCTAATATTTGACATCAAACAAGACAAATACATCATAAGAAAAGAAAACTACAATCCAATAGCCCTTATGAATATTGATATATATTCGTGTATATCAAATATATATTCATATATTGATAATGTAGATGTAAAAATCCTCAACAAAATGTTAGCAAATCAAACCCACCAATATAAATAAAAGGATTATACAGCATGACCAAGAAGGATTTATTCCAGGAATGCAACAGTGGTTTAACACCCAAAGATCAATGTAATACACCATGTTCCATTAGTTAATAATGTATTGGGTAGAATAAAGGACAAAAATTACATGATCATTTCAACAGATGCAGAAAAATCATCTGATAAACTCCAACACCCATTCAAGATAAAAATAAAACACACACACACACACCCCTCAACCAACTGGCAAAAGAGAACTTCCTCAATCTGATAAAGAACATCTACAAAAACCAAACAGCTAACATCATATCTAATGATTAAAGATTGAATGCTTTCCCCTAAGATCAGGAACAAAACAAAGGTGTTCACTCTTGTCACTTCTATTCAACATTGTACTGGAGCTTCTAGCCAGGTGAATCAGGCAAGAAAAAGAAATAAAAGGCATCCAGATTGGGGGAAAAAAGAAGCAAAACTATCCTTGACATAATCCTGAATGAGAAAACCCTAAGGATACAACAAACACAGACATACACACACACTCTATTAGAACAAATAATTCTACCCAACAAGGTCACAGGATACAAAATCAACATACAAAGCTCATTTGTATTTCTATACTCTTGGGAAAAATCAGAAAGTGGTATTATAAGAATAATTCACAACAACATCAAAAAGAATAAAATAGGAATAAACTTAACAAAAAAGTAAGACTTTTACACTGAAAACTACAAAACATTGCTGAGGGAAATTAAAGAAGATCAAAATAAATGGAGAGGAATTTCAAGTTCACAGATTGAAAAATTCAATACTGTTAAGATGGCAGTACTCGCAAAATTGATGTATGGATTCAATGCAATCTCTACCAAAATGAAGGCAGTGCCATTTATAGAAATCGACAAGCTGATCCTAATATTTACACGGAAATGCAAAGAACCCAGAATAGTGAAAATAATTTTGAAAAAGAAGAACAAAACTTGAGGATGCACACTTCCCAATTTAAATACATACTACGAAGCCACAGTATTCAAGGCAGTATAGGACTGGCATAAGGATAGAAATATAAACTAATGGAACATAATTGAGAGTTTAATATAAATCCTTATATTTATGGTCAATTTGTTTTCAAAAAAGTTTCCAAGGCAATTAAACAGGAAAAGGATAGTTTTTCAATAAATGCTGATGGGAAAAATTGCATATTCATATGCAAAAAGATAAATTTAGACTCTTACATCATACAAAAAAGTAACTCAAAATGAATCAGAGACATAAATGAAAGAGGTAAAACTATAAAACTTTTGGAAGAAAACATATGAGAAAACCTTCATTATCTTGGGTTAGGCAAAGAGTTCTTAGATAAAATGCCAAAAAACACAATTCAAAAGAAAAAAAAATGATAACTTAGACTTTATCAAAATTTTAAATCTTTGCCCTTCAAAAGATGCCATTAATAAAATTAAAAGACAAGCCACAGACTGGGAGAAAATATTTGCAAATTATATATCTGATAAGGGTCTAATATTCAAAAGAACTGTTATATCTCAATAATAAGGAAGCAAACAATCCAATTAAAAGTGGGTAAAACATGTGAGTAGAAATTTCTCCAAAGAACATATACAAATGTCCAACAAGCACATGTAAAGATGCTCAATTAGCCATTAGGGAAATGTAAATCCAAACCACAATGAGATACTACTCCACACCCACAAGGATAGCTATACTTTTCTTAAAAAATGGAAAATAACAATTGTTGGGGAGGATGTGGAGAAATTAGAATCCTCATACATTGCTGGCAGCTCGTGTAAATGTAATAAATGTAAAACAGGCACAGCCCCTTTGGAGAACAGCTTAGCAAAAGATTAAACATACAGTTATAATATGACCAAGCAATTCCATTTCTAGGTATCTACCCAAGAAAACTGAAAACATATGTCAACCCTAAAACATCACATGAATATTTATAATAGCCTTATTCACAATAACCAAAAGATGGAAATAATCCAAATGTCCATCAACTGATGAATGGATAAACAAAATGTAGTATATTGTTACAATGGAATATTATTCAGCTATAAAAAGGAATGAAGTATTGATACATGCTACAACACGAATAAACCTTGAAAACATTATTCTAAGTGAAAGAAATTAGTCACAAAAGACCATATATTACATGATTCCATTTACATGAAATGTTCAGAATGGACAAATCCATAGGCACAGAAAGTAGATTAATGGTTGCCTGATGTTGGAGGTGGTAATGGGGAGTGACTGAAAATGGGCAAGAGAGATGTCACTGATGTGATGGAAATGTCCTATAATTGGATTGTAGTGATGGTTGCACCACCCAATAAATTTACATAAAAGCACTTTAAATAAGTGAATTTCATGGCATGTAAATTATTTCTAAATACATTTTTAAACACTCTGTGAAGCAAGAGAAAAATAGAAAGCCCATCTCTTTACTTTGACAATTTATTAGCGATCATACAGAGGTCATTAGGCTGTTGTTGGTTGTTGTTGCAGTGGTGGTGTGGTGGCGGTGGTGGTGGTGATGGTAGGGATAGTTGTTTTCCCATGAGAGCTGAGGGTCAAGCAGTGATTTGGTCCTTTAAAATAAAAATTTAAAAATAAATTAAAAAAGAATGTTGCTGGCTTGAAATTTGGATTAGCAGTGGAGGCAAAGAGAAGTGGATGGATTTTTAAAATATTCAGGATGTAGGAGTGACAAGATTTTGTACTCATTAGATACAGAGAGTAAGGGAAAGGTGAGGATGCCTCAGACTGAGTGGGCTTAAAGCTGAATTCCTGTTGTCTTCCCAAACTTGCTGTCCCCCCCATGCTGCCAGTCTCAGTCAGTGGATCAGCATCCTGGCACAGAGTAAGCATTCGTGGATTGTCTTTGGGATGAACAAATAGAGTATGATGAATAGTGTAAAAATATGACTAAACAAAGCAGTCACCAAGTCCTGCCAAACAGCCAGTCCTAAACTCACCCTCAAGGTTGGCTCAGCAGATGTCCAGCACGATTTCCCTCTCACTTTTCAGACCATGTGGGAAATCATCAGGTCTCTCCCTCACCCAGAACAAAACCCACCTTCGTATCAGCCACTCCTTGCCTAGAGCCTGTAGGTATGGAACAGGCTGGGTTTTTTCCAAGAGCCTCTTAATCCTGTAAATCTTTACACAGGGTAATGGCAGGTGCATGTACAGCCCATGTGATCATGGGGGACGTTTGGTGCTGTCGAGAGAGGGCCACGGTAGTGCCCACCTGGTGGATCTATGTTCAGTTTGGCTCCAAGCAGGAAGAGACTGTTCCCACCAAAGAGGTTCATTAATCCAGGGGTCCCCATCTCCAGCCCCGGCGGACAGAAAAGACAGCTGCTAGAAACATCATAGACACCGTGTGATCAGTTTGGATATTTTACTGCTGTTCCCGGGGTTGACAAGCAGATACAGAGCTACTTGTGGTTCCTGATACAGATGTCAAAACAAGGAAGTGATCTGTCCCAGTCCACACTTCCAAGAAATAAAGAACTAGGTGGGGCACACTAAACAAGCCCCAGACTCAACCACTCCAGTGAATGTTCCCTTCATCATACTGGTTTTGAGATAAAGTATAAGTATTGTTTAAGTATTGTGATAAATAGCCATACTTCTGGTTGTTATGAAAATCAGACTATTTTGCATAACATATGGTTGCCATTGCCATTATAACCAGTTTTTTAAAGAGGAGGAATTGGAAGTTGACACCAAAATGTTGGTCCATAGTGTTTATAATTCTTTGCCTATATAGTTAAGTTAATGTAAAATAAATTGTATGTAATGTTTACTATAGTGTGTCCTGAGAGGGCAATACCAACCTAAGAAGCAAGTCTAAAAGACCACTGTATGGGAGCGGATTATGGAGGTGTTTCTACAATATGAGAGCTCAAGTATTTCTTTCAGCGGTTGGGTATACAGTTAAATCACCCAAGTCTTTCATCATGAGACTTTTGCTAGGCAGTGTACTATGTCCATTCACCACATAACATTTTAGGCAATCATCTGGTTAAAATTTATGATAGTAAAGCATTCACAAAAGCATTCTTCAGAGCTGACATTCAACTAATGCGTTGAATGAATGTCGTTTCCAGTTTTCAGGCCACACAGAGGTGTTAAAAGGCTTTTCAGGGTTGTTTTCAGAACACAAGGACAACTTTCTAGCAGAAGTCACCTAATTCCCTACTCTGCCACTTCCTAGGCAGCTTTGCTCCAGAGGGGCAGACAAAGGGTAAAATCTGACAGAGAACATTAGTGGATAATGAGAATGAAAGCAAGCGCTGCAAGGTCTTGCAGACAGCCGAGTTCCACCTTCCACTCTCCCGCCGAGCAAAGTGAGGTACGGAGAGCGTAGGGTCTCACTGAAAGCTAGACACCAAGTCAGTGACAGATTCAGGGCTGGAAAGTCCAACCGAGTTTGAAACAACGTACACTGGGCGTCAGTCCCAACGCGAGCTCGCTCCAGCTCTTCCAGCTCTTCCTGAGCGCTAGGCCCATCTGGCCCCACGTTGAACTCCCGGCGGACCCTGGCGTGCAACTGGCACAAATGGTGACGACAGCCCTGCGGCAAGGCAGGAGTAGCCGTCTCCTCCGCCAAGACTAAGGTAAGTACCACTGCCCTAGGACCCAGCAGGCGGGATAGGAGCCGCCGCCACCGCCCACTGCGCCAGGCCTGAAAGCAAGCGCCTGGGCAAACCCAGCCGTAGCACCCATCCAGGACTCCCCTTCCTGGACCCACAGGACAGGACCCACCTGTGCTGGAGGTCGTGACTCCCAACTCCGCAGAGGGGGCGGAATTCCAAGCAAGGAGGGCCTCGGGAGGCAGCCTTGCACCCGCCTTTTCCTCCCCCTCCCCCCGAAACTGTCAGCCTGGCGGTCCCCTCCCCCAGCCCGCTCGGGCCCAGTGGTGAGCTTCGAGGCCCCGCCCCGCTCCTTCCGGTGGTGTGGGGTGGGTGTCTAAGCGCGCCTGGGACTTCTAGAGTCTTAGATCCGGGAGGATTGGACTGAGGCGCTCCGTCAGTCACCATAATTGAACAGATGTGAAGCCATAGGCGCAGGGAGGAGGAAAGACTGACCCATGAAGCTACACTGCGTGTAAAACCTGGGTCGCCTGCCTGCCATTTCAGTGCTCCTCCTGATTGCCCCAGTACACTTCTGTTTATGGTGGTTTATCGAGGTTTGCTAGAACTAAAATTCTTCTACTACCCTTCCACCACTTTCTTGAACTTATGGATGTCATATACCACTCACTGCTGGACTCCCATCGATTCAGTTGAGCATCTTGAATCCGGGGTCCAGCTACAGTGCTAAATATAATGAGCACTAGAAGGGAATAAGCCATCAGGAAGGAACACCTTATGCAGGTAAAAATTTAAGAACAATATATATTACAAAGAAGGCAATGGAAATCTAGGGCAGAGAAAAAAATTTGAGAGCAAAAACAGACAAGAAAATATAGTGTATATACATTGAAGAAATTGTGCAGTATTATAGTTATTCAAGATTCAAAGTATTAGCCTATTGTCAAAAAGCTAATAAAGTGGTTTATAAAAGTCAGAATCAATGGAAGAAGAAAAGGCCTCCACACCTTTGCCCTGGAATTCTTTCTGCCATGGATGCTCTACCTCCATGGAAAACCGTTAACTCATCATTTTTGACTCAATTTAGATTTTACTTCTTTTGTGAATCCTTCCCTGTCTTTCCAAGATAAATTTATATTCTTGGGTCTAATTTGCCCAAGCATACCACTTATTCTGCATTATAATTTCTCTCTTCATGTTCGTGGCCTCCAATGAACAAGTAGCATCTTGACAACAAAAAAACTTGTATTTTTCATATTTGTTTTCCAAGCCCCTAGCACAGAGCCTAACATCTATATATTTAATAAATATTTATTGAGAATTGCCTAGAACCAGTGAGTACAGAAACAAAAGGTCATAGCCATTATGTGAATTAATGTAAAGAGGACAAACTGAATAAGGTGAGATTCTAGATTTAGTCTGGCTGGTATTCATTCATGCAACAAACATTAATGAGTACCTACTGTATTCCAGCCACTGTACTAAGCTCTGGGTGTAAAATGATAAACAAAGACCAGATATAGTCCATGCCCTTATGCTCTTATGTTTAAAGAACAAATAACAGTTGGCCAGGCAAACAGGAAAAGGAAGAAAATTCCAGACAGAGGGAACAGCATGATCCAAGGTCCTGTAGTAGGAAGGAGCATGACAGTAGCAATTAGAGTGAATAAGCCCAGTAAGGTAAGGTGAAATCAACAGACAGAAGGTACTCAGAAAGAGGCAGGAAGTTGATAGACAAAACCTGTTTGTTTGAGTCAGTAAAAGAAGCCAGTTGCCTTAGTAATAGTAACCAACATTTATTAAACCTGAAATATATGCCAAACACTTGGCTAAGTATTTTGTAACAAACATTTAAGGTACATAATACTATTATTCTTACTTTAAGGATAAGGCAACTGAGGCACAGATAGGTTAAGCAATTTCCCCAGGATTACATGGCAGTTAAGTTTCAGAGCTGAGATTCAAACTTAGATAATCTGGCTCCAAACCCTAGGGGCAGGACCTATAATAAAAGCACAAGTAAAAATTACAAAGACCTCTTTCATGAAATATGTTCATTGATCCTAGATATTTGGCATTTATAAGAAACCATGCTAAGAGCTTCAAGAAACAATATCCTGGACTCAAACACTAATGCTCTAGACATAAGGCTTTGGAATAGACATTGGTTGATATTAGCAGTGGCAGTGGTTTAGTGGGTGATACCGTCAAGCAGCAGGGATCTTAATGTAAGCCACCAGTAGCAGGCCAGAGCAGAGCAGGAAGAAAATGGTAGATGACCTGAGTGTTACTTTGAGGAGCACGTATGAGACCTTGGGCAGACAACTTCACTTCTCTGGCCCTCAGTTTCCTATTAGTAATCTATTTCACAGAGCTTTAATGATTAAATGAGACAATGTGTATGAAGCATCTGGCCATGCCTGGCACCTAGTCAATGCTCAATGAGTATTGGCTGCTATGATGATAGTGATTACTATTATGATGTTGCATTTTAGTGACTGAGGGAGAGGAGGCGTGATCAATCACAGAAGATGTGGTTCAGGTACAATTTGAGGAAGGTGACATGGAATGTTAGGTAAATACTGAATAAGTGGTGGAAAAAAAGTTTATTCCCTCTGCTTTGTATCAATTACACCATTTTGTCCCTGAATCTTAGTTGGCACTTACTGTTAGTAACTAAGTGTTGTAATTGTTTACTTATTGCTTTTCCTTATGATGTGTGTGTGTGCACGTGTGTGTGTGCATGTGTAGCAGCTCACACAGTGTATGACACAGAGTAGAACTTAAAGAATATTTGTGGAATGAATGAATTAATGGTTGAATAAAAAGCAAGAAGTACAAATGTGCTAGAAAATAAAATAGAAAATAACAACTATAGTATCTGGGTCCTTTTATGTTCCAGCCACATAAATGTTCTAGCCTTCCTTCTGTTCCTAGAACACACCAAGCTTGTTGCTATTCTGCTTCCAAAATATAATCTGCTCATCCATTTGTCCCTGCTTGAATTGCTAATGTTCAAAGCCAGGGTTTGGCGGTTTTTTTTTTTCTGTAAAGGGTCAAATAGTAAATATTTTAGGCTTTATGAGACACAATCTATTTCTGCAACTACTCAATTCTACTTTCATAGAGTGAAAACAGTGACACACAATACATAAATGGATGAGTGGATGTGTTCTGATAAAAGTTTATTTATAAAAACAGGAAGGAGGCAGGATTTGGCCTATGGGCTATAATTTTCCAACCCCTGCTCTAGACCAAATTACCACCTTCTCTTGCATATACTATTGTATTGAATGATGTGTGGGAGCTGTCATCTTTGGATAACATCTACATCTTGGTTTTATCAGCATCTTAATGAAGCTTTATTGCTCTATAATCCTATTCACAACCTTAAGAGTTCTTAAAAAGTCATTAAAACTGTATATTAATTGTGATTTTGAATTTTGATTTGTCAAAAATGGTCTTTAAAAGAACCAACTACTAGTGATCTTTGAAAGAGTTAAAAAAACAGGAAGAAAGAAAAGAATAAAATTTATAATGATAGTAGTGACTTTTAGCCAGAAAATAAATATTCTGGACACAGTGCCATGTTGAATTTGGCTGAGGCTTTGGTCTATGACAACAATTCTGCTGGGTACTCTATAGAGAAACAAATGCTAAAACTTTTCAGAAATCATCTAGGCCATGCAAAATTTTCCTTATCTACTGATGGACAAAAATTTAGTAAAAGCTGAAAAGTATATTAATTTGTGTCTAGGGATATGAACATTTCTGACTTCAAAAACAAACATGATTCAGCACAAACTCAGTGTCCTATACAATTAGATTTGCAGAGAAGAGGTATTAGTCAGGACTCATTAGTTGAAAGCAACAAAAACCTACCTGAAATTAACAAGCAAAAGAGAGAAATTTATGGGAAGATAATGGGGTGTCTCACAGAATTCAAGAAGGACTGGAACAGTCAAAACTCAAAAACAGCAAGGTACAGTTAGGCCTCAAGAATGGTCAAAACCAAGGATTCAAATAACATCAAGGCTCTCTATCATTCTTTTATCTGTATTCTTCCCTGCACACTTATGTCTCTCTCTCTCTCTCTCCTCTCTCTCTCTCTCTCTCTCTCTCTCTCTCTCTCTCTCTCTCTCTCTCTCTCTCCCCTCCTCCCCCAAGCTCCTTTTGTTTCTCAAGTCCATGTACCAGGAAATATAGTTACTGACACCTTCCTAGATTTTCATGTTACAGCTTCAGCCACTGGAGAGAGACACCAAGCCAGATCAGGTCCTCTGAAAAGCAAATGCCAATATGGAGTTACAAGTCTAGAGATTTATTGTGGGTAATGACTGGGAAGATAAAGGGAAGAAGAAGCAGGAGTAGGCAGACCACAGTGCAGGTCTGATACTTATGAAAGGAGAGGAAAGGAAGGAGGAATGGATAGGAAGGACTTCAGATTACAGTGCAGCCCTATGGAAGTCCCATCCACTCCAATGAGAAGCTCTAGAGCAAAGACTGCTGATTAGAGGAATCCTGAATTGGGCAGAAACAGCTATAGTATCCCTCTTGTTCTCAGAACTTGGCTGGAGATGCATGTGAAGGGAATGGCTTTGGATCAAATGATGCAAAAATATCCTAGAAATGCTCCAGCTAGAGGCTGTTAGCTGACTCCACTCCTCACAGTAGGATTTCTCTTGAAAGGTCTGAGAGGCATTTCCATGGCTGCCAGAGACACTATGGTCCCATATCCATAAATCTAGGGAGGGATTCATTGGCCAAGTTTGAATCTGGTGCCTGTCCAAGACCAATCAACTGTATAGCTAGGTGAACGATGTCACATTATACTAAAGGACAGTTTTCTCAGTTTTCCTGGAACTGAGGGATTCCTTGGATGAGAGTCTTTGCTAAAACTACAACAGTCTAGGGCAAACTGGAATGGTTGGTTATTCTAGTGGTACCCATGTTAATGGGGGTGGCAGGGCAATCCTATAGGAACCTACTGTACAAAAAATTGTATTTTACTGCATTTTATGGAGGAAATTTCATGTTACAGTGGTTTTATTGGATTAGGAGAATTTATGCAGGTCTCAGGACCACTTCTTTGAAAATTCCAAAGGTTTCATACTTTATTATTTGCATGCTGACTCTCTTGTGCACTTATACATGCTTCCTCCATCTAGAATGCTTCTCTCACTGAAACTTCTCTCCCTTCACCCTCTTCCTCACTGTTGGAGAGAAATACTTATACTTCTTGGTTTCAAGGCTTACTATAAAGCTATACTTATCAAAACAGTGTGGGATTGGAGTAATTCCCTTGAGATCCATCTAAGTTGTATATATTATTAAATATTAAATAATAGTTCATTCTCTTTTATTGTTGAGTGGTATTCCATGGTATGTATATATCAGAGTTTGTTCAACATTAACCCATTGAAGAACATTTGAGCTGTTTTCAGTATTTTGCTATTGTGAATGAAGCTTCTGTGAACATTCATGAACAATTATTTTATGGGAACACAAGTTTTAATTTTTCTGGCCTAAATGCTCAGGAATACAATTGCTGGGTCATATGCTAGTTGCATATTTAATATTTTAATAAACTACCAAACTGTCTTACAGAGTGGCTGTACTATTTTACATTCCCACCAGCAATATATGAGAAATCCTCTTTTTGTGTTGCCAGTATTTTTTATCTTAGCTATTTTTTATTTCAGCTATTCTGATAGGTCTGTAGTGATATCACACTGTGGTTTTAATTTGCCTTTATCAGATGACTAATGATATTGAACATATTTTCATGTGCTTATTTGTTATATGTATATCACCTTCAGTGAAAGATCTCTTCATGTCTTTTGCCCATTTTCTACTTGGATTGTTTGGTACTTGTTGTGGTTGAGTTTTGAGAACTCTGTATATTTAAGATGCTAATCCCTTGTTAGATGTGTGGTT
The DNA here is from genome assembly GCA_023783475.1 of Daubentonia madagascariensis. Lineage (NCBI taxonomy): Eukaryota > Metazoa > Chordata > Mammalia > Primates > Daubentoniidae > Daubentonia > Daubentonia madagascariensis. The sequence continues at coordinate 120,031 of JAKFHU010000969.1, forward strand.
TACAAATATTTTCTCCCACTCTGTTCCATGTCTTTTCATCCTCTAAAGAGGGTATTCTACAGAATAAAAATTTTAGATTTTGATGAAGTCCAATTTATCAATTTTTAATGGGTTGTGCTTTAGATGTCTTATAAAGCTTTGCTGAGACCTATATGCCAAAGATTTTCTCTTTTTTTCTTAAAAGTTTTATAGTTTCTTGTTTTACATTAAAGTCCATGATCCATTTTAAGTGATTTTTTTTAAAGTGTGAAATAGGTTGAGGTTCATATTTTTGCCTATGGATGTTCAGTTGCTTCAGGACCATTGTTGAAAAGCTATCCTTACTCCATTGAATTGCTTTTGCACCTTTGTCAAAAATAAGTTGGGCATATTTGTGTGCATCTAATTCTGGTTTTTTATTTGGTTCCATTGATGTAAGTGTCTATCCCTCTGCCAATACCACACTGTCTTGATTACTTCAATTAATTTTTCATAAAGTCACCAATGCCATTAAATATGGAAAGGAAATCTCTTACGACACTGAATATTGAAGAAAATTAACCTCAAACCCTACCTCATACCGTACACAAGACTCAATTTAGGATGAATCATAGTTCTAAACATAAATGCTAAAATTATGAAGCATAAGGAAGAAAACATGGGAGAATATCTTCATGATCTTGTGTTAGGCAAATATTTATCAGAATAGAAAAAAGACAGCCATAAAAGGAAAAAGTGATAGATCAAAGTTCACCAACATTAAAAGCTTCTGCACATCAAAGACATGAAAATGAAAACACAAGCCATGGACTAGACAGGAAATATTCACAATATATATATCTTACAAAAGTCAGGTGTACATATAATACATATAAAACTATTAAAAATCAAAAATAAAAACACAATTAGAAATGGGCAAAAGACTTAAACATACACTTTACAAAGGAAGATGTATGAATGGCCAATAAATACATGAAAAATGTTCAACATCACTTACTCTTGAACTGAAGGAAAAGTAAAATCACAAAGACAAAGCACTTCACAAAAACTAAAATATGTAATATTTGAAAGAAGTGTTAATGAGACTGTAGAGCATTTTGAGCTGTCATACATTGCTGATGGCAAAACAAAATGGCATAATTGCCTTAGAAAACTGGTTAGCAGATTCTCATAAAGTTGAACATATGGCTGGGCACAGTGGCTCGTGCCTGTAATCCTAGCACTTTGGGAGGGTAGGGCAGGAGGATCACTTGAGGCCAGGAGTTCAAGACCAGTCTGAGCAACATAGTGAGACCCTGTCTCCACAAAAAGTAAAAAGAAAATATTAGCCCAGTGTGGTGGCATGTGCCTGTGGTCCCAGCTACATGGGAGGCTGAGGCATGAGGATATTTGATCCCAAGAGTTTGAGGTTGCAATGAGCTATGATGATGCCACTGCACTCCAACCTGGGCAACAGAGCGAGACCCTGTCTCCCAAAAAAAAAAAATTGGACAACAACAACAAAAAAGTTGAACATACACTTTTCCCATGACTCAGCAATACCACCCCTATGTATTTACCCAAAAGAAATGGAAATTTATAGCAGCTTTATTTGTAATAGCCCCAAATTGCGAACAATTCAAAGCAGGCAAATGGATAAACTGTACATTCATAAAATGGAATACTACTCACCTATGTAAAAGAAATGAATTACTCAAAAGCAACAAACATGGATGAATCTCAGAAATATTATGTTCAGCTAAAGAAGCTAGATATAAAAGAATACACATTGTATGACTCAATTTATATGAAATTCTAGAAATTGCAAAACTAAACTATGCTGATAGAAAGCAGAATAATGATTTCCTGGGGTAGAGGGGATGTGTATTTACTGAAAAGAGGAATGGCAGAACCCTTTGGAATGATGATAATGCTCTATATCTTGATTGTGATGTTGGTTACACAGTTTATACATTTGTCAAAACTCATTGATCTGTACAGTTAAGATCTATACATTTAACTGTAGATAAAATATACCTCAATAAAACTTAAGTTAGAGAAAAAGATATTTGGTAGCTAACAGAATCACCATGAGGCGTGGATAACCAGGCATGGGACTAGGTTTCCAGGACCAACCACCAAAAATTCACTGCACAACTGGTGTGATGCGGAAACCTTTTTGCTACCAGAAAGCACTAGACACTGCTATTTATACCACTGCTACTTCTACAACAGAAATTCAACTTTTCTAGCAGCCGGTAATATCAATGGCTGCTGCTTCTATGCTGGAAACCCAATCTGGCAACTATTATTGCTGCTCACAGAGAGAGCATGAGTGCAAGAACATGCAAGAACAGCTAAGTTTTGTGATCAAATTCTGTCACTACCATTGTCTTCAGTTTACTTATTCTCCTTATATTATGTGATTCTAAATAATTTTAACCTTTGTTTTAGCAAACACTCCATGCATGTCTTATATTATAAATGGCTTAAATCCATTTTGGATTTAAGTCAAGAAATGCATAAAACATTGAAACATATTCTAGTCACCAAACTACATTAATTTTTCTTATATTACCTATTACTTTCTTTTCAGTCTTACTGTTGGTGAGGCAAAGACACTGGGCTCTGGAGTCTGACAAACCTAGCTTTTAATTCTGGTCCCCTTGCATTACCCACTCAACCCTTATTGAATTTTCCTTGGTTCTACCACTTCCCCACTTCCATGAGTTTCCTTTTCCCTAGATTAAACATTCCCTTTTGCTGCAACTATTTCTCATAAAATGAGTTAGGCTGTCATCACATGCCAGCAGGAAAAATTATGTCTTCAAGCATCTAGAGGCCAAGTTCCCAAATGGTGTTCTCTCTACTGTGGTAGTCAGGATGACATCAGCCAAGGTCCCCTCATTCCAGTATGGTCAAAGATTTATTTGGACATAGAGTGGACAAAGGCTCTTCAACAGGAACCTACCAATGCATAAGAAATATATTTTTGAGGGCTCAGAAAACAGTACTCCCAAATGAAGGCCTCATTCTATTCTAGCCATAGAAACTAGAATCCCTTTTCCCCTAGGTAGGTCATAGAAACCAGAACCCCTTTTCCCCAAAGCCAGCCATAAAATCTAAAATTATTCTGTGTAAAATATGGCCATAAAGAAATCATTGGACCTACCTTGTTTGACTGTAGGTCCAGAAGGAAGGAATGCATGCTCAGAGAGGCCAAGAAGCATCAAGACAGACAGGACTTTCTGGGTTTCCCTATTTAGCCTATTAACATTAGATCATACCCTTTTTATCCAATCATATTTCTACAAGGCTGTCCATACTTTATTGAACCTAAGCATAGAAATGGACAATTTCCCCTGTGTCTTTGGGTCTTCATTCTGAAGGCTCCCATGTATACACATTAAATAAATTTGTATGCCTTTTCTGCTATTAAAAACAAAAACAAACAAACAAAAAAGATTTATTTGGGCTTCACAAGGTATTACTATCAGTGCTTGGCCCAACTTCTCTAGTATGGCTGACTTCCTGGGCAAGAGACTCAATGTCCCTGGGGCTCCAGAGTAGCCCAAGGCATTCAGAGGGCTCTTCATTTATACTTCATCTCATTCCACATCTATACATCTGAGAGAGGGACCCCTCCAATAGAGCAGTGCAGGAGACCCCCACATGGGTGATGGGGTACCCTGCCCATACTTTTACTACAGACTCTTAGCAGGCAAAGGCCACCCCAAAAGGGCAAGTGGGTGGTCCACACTATGAAGTCAGTGTTTATGGAGTGCTTTCAGAGCCTAGTGGACATTCAGAAAAACCTCTGGCAGGGGTAGGGAGCCTGCGGCCTTCTGATGTCAAGATTGTTCTTTTTTAAGCACCAAAGGAGGAAAGAAAAGCTTCGTCTTTCTCTGCTGCACCCCTTTTAATAAAAGGATTTGTACTGGAGCTTCTAGCCAGGTGAATCAGGCCATAAAGAACAATTTATAACAGATATCCAGCAGCCATTGAGGGATCTCAATTAAATCACTACCTTTGCTAGAACTCCATACATATGACACTGCATTTTTCTCAAGTAGATGATACCAAGAGCTAAGAGAATAAATGTCTTGACCAATTGTTTTGGAATCCCCAGCTAGGCCATACAGAATCCTATATCCTGATTCCCTTCACTGAACCTCACAGTAGGGCTGACTCCAGAGGTGCAGCTGATTGCTGTCACATCCTTACCTATGTGCTTGTGGCCACACAGGCCTCTAGCAACTTCCAGGATAGACCTGTGAGGCCTTTCCGGAAAGTATCCAGCCATGTAATATGAAAAATAGAGACATTTATTGAAGAAGATACAAGATACAAGAAATATTTTACACAGGACAATGACGCCTCAGTCACCTTCAAAGTAGGTACCTTGGGACCTCACACAGTTCTCCCAGCATCTCTTAACCTAACCTGTACACGTTCAACATCCTCAGGGATTCTGCTTGGTGCAGGCCTTCCAGAATGTGGATCACTTTCCAGATTCTCCACCATCTTTGAAGTGTTTGTGCCACACTTTTATTTGCACTGTGCTCATTGCATCGTTCCCAAAATCCTTCTGAATCATCCGAATAGTTGCCGCAGAGAAATGGCTCAAGCTTAACGCAAAATTTGATGCAGATTCATTGCTCTACTTGTTCAGTCATTTTGAATGTGATGACCACACAGTACACGTGCTCACTCTACAGTTCTAGCACCCCACTGACTAGTACAATGAAGTTGTCATTGCTCATGCGTGCATATTACACTCCACTCTCCTTGGCTGCCAGGTTACATTGATGTCGCACAAACCATTCTCGTTATATTAACAATGGCTGGATACTTTCCAGATAGACCTTGTATTTCAGGCACTGGGGATACAAAAGTAAATAAGGGAAGATTACCCAGAATCTTCCCTTCTTTATGGCTGTTGCTCTCCATGACTCCATTTCTACATGAACTTCCTTGCTTCCTAGACTAATTTTCATAAATTAGCATCCTAAATGAAGGTCCACATTTTTTTTCCAACACAGGCATGGACATTTTTCTGAAAATAAGCCATAACATATTGAAATACAGTTACACGAAATATGTGAGTTTATCTTATTTAAATCATGATTTCATAGCATTACAGAATTTTAGACATAGAAGGAAGTTTAGACATCTTTTTATTGAATTTGTTTTGATTTAGTTATACTCTCTCATTTCACAGATGTGGAAACTCATAGTCCAAAAATATTACAAATTCTTTTTTCCGTGTATTCACCTGTTATGAGTTACTGCTCTAATACTGTTTCTGTCTCCAGTAGAACCAACTGGCCCTGAATTTTTCATGGTTTGGTTAGGATTTGGCATTCCTTATTTGTGGATCCAGACTCTCCAGTCCAATATGCATCAGAAGAACTTGTAGTTGACTGATTTTCTCTCCAAGTGCCCTTGAGGAAACAGAGTTTTGCTGATCTCTGTATTTCAAAGAGTATCTAGTAATAGACATTTCGTGAAGAAAATTAAAAGCTCTGGCTCTAAATAAAACAAAATTGGGTTTGATTAATAGCTGTGTGAGCTTAGGCAAGCAACTTAACCTCTCTGTCTCAGTTTTTGCATCTGTGAAATAAGGTTAATGATACATACCTTGCAAGATTAATGTGAAAATTAAATGAGATAATGAATGTAAAGCACCTGGTTCATGTTTGGAGTTCAATAAATCATTGCTGTTTTTATCATCTATTGAACGTGATATTGGGAAAAGCACTATTTGACTTTTTTAAAACAATTCCTTGTTTCCAGCCTTGTTCCTAGGCTGCTGAGACATTACAACTTCTTAACCGGATTCCTATAGGAATCATGACCAATGCAATGGTATATCCTTCAATTTATTCAAATCATCTTGTATTTCTCTCAGTAATGTTTCAGATTTCTTTGTAGAGTCCTTGCTTGTTCTATACGTAATTTATGCCTCCATATTTGATACCCTTTAATTCTATTGTCAGTGGTATATTTTTTAAAATTTCTTTTTAAATTCTTTTCTGCTAGTATATAGAAAAACAATTGGTATTTTTATTTTTTTATATTTATTAATCTAAGAATTTGTAAATTAATTTGGATTTTCTATTTATACAATCATATATTTATGAATAATGACACTTTTATTTTTTAGTTTTCAATTCTTATATCTTTTATTACTATTTCTTATTTTATTAAGTGGTTAGGACTTCCAATACAATATTGAATAGGAGTTTGATAGCATGCATCTTGTCTCACTTTCAACTTTAGAGGGAATGCTTTCAAATTTTTATTATTAAGTATGCTTGCTGTAGGATTTTGTGACTACCTTTTATCAGATTAAGGCAGTTCTCTTCTATTACTAGTTTGGAAAGGTTTTTAAAAAAATTATAAATGGATTTTAAATTTTGTGAAATTCTTGTTTTGCTTCTATTGAGATGATTATTATTCTATTAATGTGGCAGATATGCTGATAGAATTTCAAATGTTAAGCTAACATTGCATTCCCAGAACCTCATCTCATAATGATACATTATGCTTTTTATATATTGCTGAATTTGGGGAGCTAATATTTTGTTTAGGTGCTAATATTTTGCACCTACATTCATGGGTAAGATTAGCCTGTAATTTCTTTTCCTCATAATGCCATTGTCATATTTTTAATCAACATTGTTCAGGCTTCAAGAAAGAAGTTGAGATGTCTTTACTATATTTTTATTCTCTAAGACAGTTTCAGTAATTTTGGTGAGTTTTTTCCCTTAAGTGTTTTGTAGAATTGACCAATGGAGTCATCTGACCTAGAATATTCTTTGTGGGAAATTTTCTTATAGGTTAAATTTATTTAATAATTATAAGACAATTAAGATTTTCTATTTATTTTTGTGATACTGTGTATTTTTTTCAAAGAATTTGTCCACTTTGTCTAAAATTTCTGTTTCATTGGCATGTGATTTATAATATCCTCTTATGATCAGTTTAATATCTAGAGGATCTATACTGATATCCTCTTATTATTGTTATTATTGGTTAATTGTGTCATCTTGTTTTTTATTATTTTTTCCAGGATTTAATAAATTTTATTAGTCTTTTTAAAGTAAAATCTTTTGTTTTTCTTGATCCTTTCTAGTATATGTTTGCCTTCTATTTATGTAACTTATTGTATTTATTATTTTCTTCCACCTATTTTTTGAGGGGCTTGATTTACTGTTCTTTGTCAAATTTCTTGAGATGGGAGCACAGATGATTGCTTTTAAGGCCTTTTGTTTTGTTTTGTTTTGAGACAAGGTATTGCTCTGTCACCCAGACTGGAGTGCAGTGGTGCAATTGTAGCTCATTGTAAACTTGAACTCCTGGGCTCAAGCCATCCTTCCACCTCAGCCTCCTGAATAACTAGGACTACAGGCGCATGTCACCATGCCTGACTAATTGTGTGTGTGTGTGTGTGTGTGTGTGTGTGCAGAGATGGGGTTTCGTTATGTTGCTCAGGCTGATCTTGAATTCCTGGCCTCAAGCAATCTTCCTGCCTTGGTCTCCCAAAGTGCTAGGATTACAGGTGTGAGCCACCAGGCCCAGTCTAAGGCTTTCTTATTTTCTAATAATGTGTTTAAGGTTATAAATTTCCTTCTAAGCATCAATTTAGCTATGATATATTTTTATTGTCTTTTAGTTCAATATAATGCTAAATTCCCGTGGGTTATTTCTTCTTTGATTCTTGAGTTATTTTTGAATCTTCTTGCTTAAATTTCAAACATGTAGAGTTTTAGCTATTTTTAAAATTTTCAGCTTAATTGAATTATGAATTGATTTATGACCCAGCATATGTTCAAGTTCTGTAAATGTTTCGTATGTACTTGGAAAGTATATATGTTCTGCAGTAGTTGGATGCAGTGTTCTATATATGTTAATCAGGTCAAGTTTGTTAATTGAGTTGCTCAAATCCTCTACATACTGATTTTTTTGTATACTTGTGCAGTAGCCATGGTAGTGTGCTAGTTTGCACTCCCTTTAGGAAAGTGTCTGCCACAAAAAAAGGGCACTTAGCTGAAAGCCTTCAGCTGTAGCAATTTGGGGATGTGACACACTGTTTGATGGAAGGCCATATTCTTTCTCCCTGGGAAGTTCCCAGCCAAAAACTGAGCCCTATGAGGATACAGAGCCTGGCTCTTTCTACCCAATGCAGTACTCTTCTACAGGCATTTATGTACAGGTTTTTGCAAGAGCATAAGTTTTCATTTCTCTGAGATAGATTCCCAAGAGCACTATTTCTGGGGCATGTGGTAATTGCATGTTTATTTTTATAAGAAAACACCAAACTGTTTTCCATAGAGGATGTACCATTTTACCTTCCCACCAGCAATGTATCAGTGATCCCGTTTCTCTGCATCCTAGCCAGCACTGGTATTATCACATTTTTTATTAAATACTTTAACCATTCGGATAGGTTTGTAGGGATCTCATTGTGCTTTTAATTTGAAGTTCCCATTAATGGCTAATGATGCCTTTTATTGTCTCACGTCCTTATTTGCCATCTGTATATTCCTTCCAGTGGATTACCTGTTCATGCCTTTTTTCCGTTTTCTAACTGTTGAATTTTGAGTTTTTTTTTTAATATAGTTTAGCTAATGGTCCTTTGTTGGATACATTATTTGCAAATATTTTATCCCAGTCTGTTGCTTGTCATTTCATCCTTATAACAGGGTCTTTTGCAGAGCAAAAGATTTTTTAATTTTGATGAGGTCCAATTTATCAATTTTCCTTTTATGGATTGTGCTTTTGATATTTGATGTCTAGTCTAAGATTCTTTGCCTAGCTGTAGATCGCACAGATTTATTTTCCTGTTTTCTTCCTGAAAGTTTCATGCTTTATGTTTTATATTTGTCTGTTATCCATTTTGAGTTAATTTTTGTATAAGTGTGAGAGATACATTAAAGTTCATTTTTTTTTGCCTGTGAATATCCAATTTCTTCAGCATCATTTGTTGGAAAAGCTATGTTTCCTCCACTGAATTACATTTTCACATTTGCCAAAAATCAGTTGGCCATAGTTGAGTGAGTCTACTGGATTATCTATTCTGTTCCATTGATCTGTGTGTCTTTTGCCAATTTGGGAAAGTTTTCAGGCATTATTTCTTTAAATACTCTTGCAGCACTTCTCCTTTTCTCTTCTCCTTGGATTCTGGTGATGCAAGTGTTGGATCCTTTGTTATTCTCCTACAGGTCCCCAAGGGTCTGTTTTTTTATTATTATTATTATTATTTTAATTTTCTTTTTGTTTTCTCTCTGTTGTTCAGATTGGGTGAATTCTATTAATCTGTTTTTCACTGATTTTTATCTGTAATCTTTATCTAAATTGAGTCCATCCTTCTGTCATTTCACTCTAAATTGAAACCTTTCTGTGAGATTTTTTAAATTTCTGTGATTGTATTTTTCCATTTTATAAGTTCCATTTGGTTCTTTCTTAGTTTTTTATTGTAAATATTTATCATTTTAACCATTTGTAAGTGTACAATTTAGTGTCATTAAATGTGTTCACAATGCTGTTTATCAGTCATCACTATCTATACCCAAAACTTTTTCTTTTTTTTAACTTCAAATTATTAAGGGGGTAAAAATGTTTTTGTTACATGTATACCTTGTATAATGCTTAATTGGGGCTTTTAGTGTGGCCATCACCAGAATAGTGTTCATTGTACCTGATAAGTAAGTTTTTACCCCTCACTCCCTCCACCCTCCCCCTTCTTGGTTTCCAACCTCCTTTACAATTGTTTGGCTCCCACTTATTAGTGAGAACATGTGGTGTTTGTTTTTCCATTCCTGAGATACTTAACTTAGGATAATGGTCTCCAGTTCCATCCAAGTTGCTGCAAAATACATTATTTCATTCCTTTTCGTGGCTGAGTAGTACTGCATTTTATATACGTGTGTGTGTGTGTATACACATACACAAACCACATTTTCTTTATCTACCCATTAATAGATGGTCACCTACACTGATTCCACATCCTTGCAATTGTGAATTGTACTGCTATAAACATTCGAGTGCAGGTGTCCTTTTGATAAAATGACTTCTTTTCCTGTGGGTAGATGCCCAGCAGTGGGATTGCTGGATCGAATGGTAGGTCTACATTTCTTTCTTTGAGGAATCTCCATACGGTTTTCCACACAGGTTGTACTAATTTACAGTCCCACCAACAGTGTAGAAGTGCTCCTTCCTCTCTGCATCCACACCAGCATCTATTGTTTTTTGACTTTTTAATATTAATAATAACCATTCTGACAGGGGTAGAGTGTTATCTCATTGTGGTTTTCATTTGCATTTCCCTGATGATTAGTGATGTTGAGCATTTTATAGTATGTTTGGTGGCCATTTGTCTATCTTCTTTTGAGAAGAATCTGTTCATGTTTTTTGTCCACTTTTTGATAGGGTTATTTGGGTTTTTTCTTGCTGATTCATTTGAGTTCTTTGTAGATTTTGGATATTAGCCCTTTATTGGATGTATAGTTTGTGCATATTTTCTCCCATTCTGTAGTTGTCTATTTACTTTGTTGATTATTTCCTTTGCTGTGCAGAAGGTTTTTAATTTAATTAAGTCCCATTTATTTATTTTTGTATTTGTCATATTTGCTTTTGGGGTCTTAGTCACACATCCTTTGCCTATGCCAATGTCCAGAAGAGTTTTTTCTAAGTTTTCTTCTAAAATTTTTATGGTTTCAGGTCTTATATTTAAGTCTTTAATCCATCTTGAGTTAATTTTTGTATATGGTGAGAGATAGGGATCCAGTTTCATTCTTCTGCATGTGGCTATCCAATTTTCCAAGCACTATTCTTTGAATAGGGTGTGCTTTTCCCAGTGTATGTTGTTGTGTGCTTTGTTGAAGATCAGTTGGTTGTAGGTAGATGGTTTTATTTCTAGGCTCTCTATTCTGTTTCATTGGTCAATGTCTCTACTTTTATACCAATACCATGCTGTTTTGGTTACTATAGGCTTGTAGTATAATTTGAAGTCAGGTAATGTGATGCCTCCAGATTTGTGTTTTGCTTACGATTGCTTTAGCTATTCAGGCTATTTTTTGGTTCCAAATGAAGCTTGGAATTATTTTTTCTAGATCTGTGAAATTGACTTTGGTATTTTTGTAGGGATTACATTGAATCTGTAAATCACTTTGGGAAGTATGGACATTTTAACGATGTTGATTCTACCAATCCATTGGTAGATGGATTTTAAAGCATAGGATGGATTTTAAAGCATAGATGGATTTAGAATGGTAGATGGATTTTAAAGCATAGGATGGATTTTAAAGCATGGATTTAAAAGCATAGGATGCTTTTCCATTTGTTTGTGTCAGCTATGATTTCTGTCATCAGTGTTTTGTGGTTCTCCTTGTAGAGATCTTTCACCTTCTTGGTTAAGTATATTGCTGGGTATTTTATTTTCTTTGTAGCCACTGTGAATGGCATTGTGTCCTTGATATGACTCTTTGCTTGATATGACTCTTATATAGAAATGCTACTGATTTGTGTACATTGATTTTATAACCTGAGACTTTGCTGAATTTATTTATCAATTCCAGGAGTCTTTTGGTGAAGTCTTTAGGGTTTTCCAAATCCAAGATCACATCATCAACAATCAGGGATAGTTGTTTGACCTCTTCTTTCCTGATTTGCATGCCCTTTATTTCCTTCTCTTGCCCGATTGCTCTCTGTGGCAAGGGCTTCCAATATTCTGTTGAATAGAAGTGGTAACAGTGGGCACACTTCGTGTTCCATGTCTTAGGAAGAATCCTTTCAACTTTTCCCCATTCAGTATGATGTTGGCTATGGGTATATCATATACAGCTTTCATAAGTTTGAGGTATGTTCCATCTATGCCTAGTTTGTTGAGAGTTTTTATCATAAAACTGTGCTGGATTTTACTGAATTCTTTTTCTACATCTATTGAAATGATCATGTGGTATTCACTTTTGTTTCTGTTTATGTGGTGAACCATGTTTATTGATTTCCATATATTAAACCATCCTTTCATCCCTGGGATGAATCCTACTTGATCATGGTGGATTATCTTTTTGATATGCTATTGAATTTGGCTTGCTTGTATTTTGTTGAGGATTTTTGTTGTAAAAACCTATGTTTGTAAGAGATATTGACCTGTAGTTTTTTTGTTGTGTCCTTTCCTGGCTTTGGTATCAGGGTGATACTGGCTTCATCAGTATCATCAGAATGAGTCAGGGAGGATTCCCTCCTTCTTGATGTTATGGAATAGCTTCTGTAGGATAGGTACCAGCTCTTTTTGTAGGTCTGGTAGAATAGGGCTGGGAATCCATCTGGTCCTGGGGCTTTTATTTTGTTGGGATATTTTTTATTACTGCTTCAATCTTGCTGATTATTATTGGTTTGTTCAGGGTTTCTATTTCTTCCTGATTTAGGCTTGGGAGTTTGTGTATATCCAAGAATTTATCTATTTCCTCTAGGTTTTCTAGTTTTTTTGCATAGAGGTTTTTGTAGTGGTCATGGATGACATGTTGTATTTCTGCGGTATCAGTTGTAGTATCTCCTTTTTCATTTCTGATTCAGGTTATTTGAGTCTTTTGTCTTCTATTTCTGGTTAATCTGACTACTGGTCTATCTATTTTGTTTATCTTTTCAAAGAACCAACTTTTTTTAAAATTGATTCCTCTGTATTATTTTTTAGGTTTCCATTTTGTTTAGTTCTGCTCTCAGCTTTGTTGTTTCTTTTCCTCTGCTGGTTTTGGGTTTGGTTTGCTGTTCTTTCTCTAGTTCCATGAGATGTAATAATAGGTTGTTAATTTTTGATCTTTCTGTCTTTTTGATGTAGGCATTTAAGGCTATCAACTTTCCCCTGAGGACTTCTTTTGCTGCATCCCATAGATTTTGATATCTTGTGTCCCCTTTGTCATTCAGTTCAAGGAATCTTTTGATTTCCATCTTAATTTCATCATTTACCCAGGGATCATTAAGTGGAAGGTTGTTTGATTTCCATGACTTTGTGTAGACTTGAGTGTTTCTCTTGGAATTGATTTTTAGTTTTATTCCACTGTGGTCTGAGAAGATACATGAGTATGATTTCGACTTTTTGAATTTGCTGCAACTTGTTTTGTTGCCTAAGGTATGATCAATCTTGGAAAATATCCCATGTGCTGATGAGAAGAATGTATATTCAGCAGTTTTGGGGAGAATGTTCTGTAAATGTCTGTTAGGTCCATTTATTCTAGAGTCCTGTTTAAGTCCAGTGTTTCTTTATTTAATTTTCTGCTCTGATGATCTGTCCAGTTCTGTCAGTGGTGTGTTGAAGTCTTCATCAATTACAATGCTACTATTTATTTCTTTACTTAGATCTATTAGAATTTGCTTTATAAATCTGGGAACTCTTGTATTAGGTGCATATACATTTAGGATCATTGTGTCTTCTTTTTGAATTGCTCCCTTTACCATTATGTAATGACCATCTTTGTCTTTTTTTTTACCATTGCTGATTTAAACTCTGTTTTATGTGATATGAGAATTGCTACACCTGCTCACTTTCAGTTTCCATTTGCATAGAATATTTTTTTCCATCTCTTTGCCTTGAGTTTGTGTGATTCCTTAAGAGTTAGATGTGTTCTTTGGAGACAGCATATATTTTGGGCGGGGAGTTGTTTGTTTTGTTTGTTTTTTTTTTGAGACAGAGTCTCACTCAGTTGCCCTGGCTAGAGTGCAGTGGCGTCATTGTAACTCACTGCAACCTCAAACTCCTGGGCTCAAGTGATCCTCTTGCCCCAGCCTCCTGAGTAGCTTGGACTACTGGCATGTGCCATGATGCCCGGCTGATTTTTTTCTCTTTTTAGTAGAGACAGGGTCTTGCTCTTGCTCAGGCTGCTGTCGAACTCCTGAGCTCAAGCGATCCTCCCACCTCAGCCTCCCCGAGTGCTAGGATTACAGACATGAGCCACCACGCCCAGCTGGGTTGTGTTTCTTCATCCATTTAGCCAGTCTGTGTCTTTTGAATAGGGTATTAAGACCGTTAATGTTCAGTCTTAGTGCTGATATGTGGGATACTGTTCTGTTCATCATGTTGGGTGATACCTTGTTTTGTTTTCCACCTTGTGCTATTGTTTTATAAGAGCTGTAAGCTTTAACTTTCAGGTGTTTTACACTGGTGAGTATCTATTGTGCCGTTCCTTGTGTAATTCACTTTTGAGTATTTCCTGTAGGGCAAGTCTAGTAGTAACATATTCCTTTAGCGTTTGTTTGTTTTGGAAAAGTCTTTATTTTGCCATCATTTATGAAATTTAGTTTTGGAGTATACAAAATTCTTGGCTGGTAGTTCTGTTTAAGAAGACTAAGAATGGGGCCCCAATCCCTTCTGGCTTGTAAAGTCTGTTCTGAGAAGTCTTCTGTTAACCTTATGGGTTTTCCTTTGTAGGTTAGTTGTTACTCTTGTCTTGCAGCTTGTAGAATTTTCCCCTTCATTTTGACTTTGGCCAAGTTGGTGACTATGTGTCTTGGAGATGTCCTATTTGCTATAAATCTTTTCAGTGTTCGATGATCATCTTGTATCTGGATATCTTAATCTCTGGTGATACCAGAGAAGTTTTCCTCAATAATTATCTCAAATAGGTTTTCCACGTGGTTGCTTTCTCTTCTTTTCCCTCCAGGATACCTATAATTCTCTCTCTGCCCAGGTCCCACAGAGGCAGTTGCCACAGCACATCTCAGGTTAGCATCTGTGGTGCCCATTCTGCTCAAATCCCCTGTGAGCAGAGGGGTGCTTGGCTTCTAGTCATGGGGCACATGAAAGCATCTGCTCTCACTGCTTCCTCCCCCGCCCAGCCTGGGCAATGCAAAGCTGACCCCAGTGTGGACCAGGCACTCTTGGCCTGAGAGTTCAGAATGGCATCTGTTGCAGCAACCTGGGAACAGAAGCCACTGGGTCCCTGCTATGCCTGCTTTTCCAGTGCAATGTCATTGTCACTGCACAGACTTCAAGCAGCTCCCTGATCAGTCTGGAGGTCTGTGGTGGTGGTGGAGGCCCTCTCACGACTCAGGTCACAGTGTTCATGGGGGGAGCATGGAGCCCCGGGGTTCTCTCCCCATCCTTCCTGATGTATGGAAGCCTCCCCCAGGTACATTCCAATCTTGCCAAGTGGATCCACCCCATCAGCTTCTCCTTCACTCTGAGCATCCCCTGTTGTTTCTCCAATGATTCACAGTTCTCTTTCCAAGAAGGCCCATCCATAGGAGGGCATCCACCTGCAACTTTCAATCTTCTCTTGAGAGCAGCATGAACAGGCTGCTTCTAGTCTGCCCTCTTACCCCTCCTCCCCCTCTATACCCAAAACTTTTTCATCATCCCCAACACAAACTGCATACCCATTAAACAATAACTCTCCTTCCCCCTTTCCCACAGCCCCTGGTAACTTCTACTTTCTGTCCTATGAATTTGCCTATTCTAGGTACCTCATGTGAGCAGAATCATACAATATTTGTCCTTCTGTGTTTGGCTTATTTCATAAGTATAATTATTTCAGGGTCCATCCATGTTGTATCATATATCAAAATGTAATTCCTTTTTATGACTGAATAGTACTCCATTGTGTATATTACCACATTTTATTTATACATTCATCTATTAATAGACACTTGGGTTTTTAACCATTTTCTGGCTGCTGTGAATAATGTTGCTATGAACATCTGTGTACATGTTTTTTTCTTTTGTTACTTGTGCTTTTGGTGCCATATCTGAGAAACCATTTCCTAATCCAACATCATGAAGATTTACCCTCAAGTTTTCTTCTGATATTTGTATAGTTTTACTACTTATATTTAGGTCTTTGATCTATTTTGAGTTAATCTTTGTACATAATGTTAAGTAAGTGTCCAACTTCATTCTTTTGTATGTGGATATCCAGTTTTCCCAGCGCCATTTGTTGAAGTGTGTTCTTTCCCCATTGAATGGTCTTGGCACCCTTGTAAAAATCAATTACACATAGATGTTTGCATTTATTTCTGGACTCTCAATTCCACTCCATTAATTTATAGATTCCATTGTCTGTCCTTATGCCTGCACCACACTGTTTTGATTACTGTGTGTTGTAGTAAGTTTTGAAATCGAGAAGTGTGACTCTTCCAACTTTTTTCTTCCTTTCCTAAATTGTTTTGACTCTTCAGACTCCCTTATAATCTCATATGAATTTTAGGGTTGGCACTTCTATTTCTTCAGAAAGTGTCATTGGGACTTTATATATAATAGAAAAAAACAACCTAGTCTCATGCTCAACACAGATCAGAACACTCTAGTCACCAAAACATGTGTGACAGTTTCTTCCCACCAACAACGTTTTCTTTTGTAAACATCAACTGGATGCCCTATAATTCAATTCCAGCACCATCTACCTGGAGATAGTGTTAGATCCCACAGGTTAAGGTTAAGGGTTCAATCCTGCAAGATGCCGATCACAAGTAGTCAATCACCTATACTTCTGACCAACCAACTATAAATCAGGGTTCCCACAACCACCTCCTCAGGTTAGATTAACATATTAGGATGGGTCACAGAACCCAGAGAAACACTTACATTTACTAACTTACTATAAAAGATATTTAAAAGGGTACAGATAAACAGCCAGATGGAAGAGATGCATAAGACAAGGGATAGGGGAAGGGGTGCAGAGCTTCCGTCTCTCCAGGTGCACCACCCTCCAGAAACCTGAACATGTGTAGCAACCTGAAAGTTCTCCAAACCCCATAGTAGTAGGGATTTTTATGGAGGCTTCATTACATAGGCATGATCAATTGTTAATTCAATCTCCAGTCTCTCTTCCCTTCCTGGAGGGTGGAGGTAGGGCTGAAAGTTCCAAGCTTCTGATCATGGCTTGGTCTTTCTGGTGACCAGCTAGAGTCCCTCATAAGAACAAAATATGCTCCTATCCCCCAGAAAATTTCAGAGGATTTAGCTGAGAGTTCTGTGTCTGGAACCAGGGTCTAAGACCAAATATTAGAACAAAAGATACTCCTAGAATCCTTATTACTCGGGAAATTATGAGGGTTTTAGCAGCTCTGTGCCAGGAACCAGGAGTTTGCATTCAATCTATAGATTGCTTTGTGAAGTATTGCCATTTTATCAGTATTAAATCTTCCAATCCATGAACACAGGATGTCTTTCCATTTATTTAGGTCTTCTTTAATTTCTTTAATGCTAACTTTGGGTTTAGTTTGCTCTTCTTTTTTCTAGCTCCTTAAGGTGGAAAGTTAGGTAATTTATTTGAGGTCTTTCTTTTTAATGTAGGCATTTATAGCTGTAAATTTCCCTCTGAGCACTACTTTTGCTGCATCCTGTAGGTATTGGTAGGTTGTATTTTTGTTTTCATTCATCACAAACTGTTTTCTAATTTCCCTTGTGAGTTCTACTTTGACCTATTGGTTGTTTAAGAGTGTGTTGTTTAATTTTGACATACTTGTGGGGTTTCATCCTGTTATTTTCTAGTTTCATTCCGTTGTGGTCAGAGCAGATAATTTGTATGAATTCAATCTTTTAAAATTTATTGAGACTTATTTTGTGGCTTTACATGTGGATAATGTTCCATGTGTACTTGAAAATGTGTAGTTTACTTTTGTTGGGTGAAGTGTTCTATATATGTGTGTTAGATTTATTTGGTTTATAGTGTTGTTAAAGTCCTTTATTTCCTTATTGATCTCCTGTCTATTCATTCTATCCATCATTGAAAGTGGAATGTTGAAGTCTTCAACTATTATTGTACAACTGTCTGTTTCTCCCTTCAATTTCTATCAGTTTTTCTTCATTTATTTTTTGGACTCTGTTGTTAGGTGCATATGTACTTATAATTGTTGTATCTTCTTGATGAATTTACCTTTTATTAATATATAATTTCCTTCTTTGTCTTTTGTAACAATTTTTGACTTAAAGTCTATGCCTCAAATATTTTGATGCTCTGTTGGTTAGTTACATATATGTTAGAATTGTTATGTCTTTTAAAGAATTGACCACTTATCATTATGTAATGCCCCTCTTTATCCCTGATAATTTTCTATTTTTACAAGTCCAGTTATCTAAAATTAATATAGCTATTCTGGCTTTCTTGTGATTAGTGTTTGAATGTTATATCTTTTTTTCCATCACTTAATTTTTAACCTATCTGTGTCTATATGTTTAAAATGGCTATCTTGTAGACCACATATAGTTGGATTTTTTGAAGTCCACACTATCTTTATGTATATATAAAAATATATAATATATATTGTATACACACACACACACACATCTTTTCCAAGTCCACATAGGTAATGTGCCAATGTCATAACAAGGTTTAAGGGAGGTGTATCTCACACATAAGTGTGAAAATCAAATTCTCATTCTTATTAACTACAAAAGGATCACCCTGACGATCTTTCTTTTAATTTGTGCATTTAGGCTATTTATATTTAAGTGATTGTTGATATTTTGGATTAATATCTACTATATTTGGTATCTTTTTTTCTGTTTGTTGCATTATTCTTCATTTCACCCTCCCTTTTTCTGCCTACTCTGCTTTTAATTGAGCACTTTATATGATTCCATTTTATCTCCTCTCTTAGCATTTCAATTATACTTCTTTTTAAATTTTTTTGTGGTTTCCCTAGAGTTTGTAATATACATTTTTCAACTAATCCATGTTCTCCTCCAAATAACACTATACAGCTTCACATGTAGTGCAGAAACCTTATAACAGATATTCTTCCCATACCCAAAGATTTTTCATCCAGTCATTTCACCTTTCCATATGCTATAGTCACCTAATACATGTTTGCTATTATTACTTTAAATAGTTATCTTTTAAAACAATTAAGGATAAGAATAAATTTAAATTTATTTTACCCTCATTTATTCCTTCTCTGTTGTTTTTTCTTTCTGTATATAGATCCAGGTTCTTGCTCTGTATCATTCTCTTTCTCACTGAAAAACTTCCTTTAAAATTTCTTGCAAGGTGGGTCTACTAGTGACACATTCCTCCAATTTTTGTTTGTCTGAGAAAATATTTATTTCTCCTTCACTTTTGTGATGATTAATATTAAGTGTCAACTTGACTGGATTGAGGGATGCCTAGATGGCTGCTGAAGCTTTGGGTCCTCAATGTTGGCAGGCACCATCTAATTGGCTGCCAGCTTTCTGAGCTGTCTCTTTCTCTCTCTCTCTCAGAGAAAGCATGATGCTTTTTCTCCTTCTGCCCTTGGACATCAGCCTCCAGGATTTTTGGCTCTTGGCCTCAGACTGGGGGCTGCACTGTCAGCTTACTTGGTTTTGAGGCTTTTGTCTTGGACTGAACCACACTACTGGCTTTTCTTATTCTCCAGCTTGCAGATGTCCTGTCATGGGACTTTACCTTTGCAATTGTGAGAGCCAATTCTCCCTAATAAATTTCCTTTCATATGTATATCCTATTGGTTCTGTCCCTCTGGAGAACCCTGACTACCACAACTTGAAGGATAATTTCACTGGAAATTGAATTCTAGGTTGGTGGGTTTTTTCTTTCAACACTTTAAATATTTCATTCCACTGTCTTCTTGTTTTCATGGTGTCTGATGAGAAGTGTTCTGTAATTATTATCCTTGTTCTAAAGGTAAGAAAGTAAGGTGTTTTTTTCTTCTGGCTTCTTTCAAGATTTTCTCTTTGTCTTTGGTTTCCTATAGTTTGAATATGATATGCTTAGGTGTAGATTTTTTTTTAACTCTCCTTGGTGTTCTCTGACCATCTGAGCTTCCTGGATCTGTGATTTTGTGTCTGTCAATCACTTTTTAAAATTTTCAGCTATTTACCTCAAATATTTCTTCAGATCCTTTCCTTTCTTCACCTTCTGCTAACCAACAAAGTGTATGTTACACTTTTTGAAATTCACCCACAGTTCCTAGGTATTTTATTGTGTTTTCTTCCTCATTCTTTTTCCACGAGTTTCACTTTGGGAGGATTCTCTTGAACTATCTTTACATTCACTAATTTTCTTTTTTGTCCATATCCTGTCTACTGATGAGCTCATCCAAGGCATTCTTTATTTTTGATACAGTGGTTTTGATTTTTAGCATTTCCTTTTTACTTTTGTAGAGTTTCCATCTCTCTGCTTACATTACCCATTTGTTCTTGCATGTTGTGTGAAATGCACATTGAACCCACAATGTGCCTACTGTATGCCCACAATAATGGTTAAAAAGTAAACAATACATTCCAAGTGTTGCCCGGGTTGTTGAACAATTAGAATCTTATACATTGCTGGTGGAAGTAGTGACTGGAACAACTTTTTAAAAAAATATTTGACAGTATCAAAGCTGAAAGTATGAATACCCTACAACCTAGCAATTTCACTACTAAGTCCATAACCAACAGAAACAAATGCGCATGTTCACCCAAAGACATGTGTATTAATGATTTGAAAAGCATCATTTATAATAGCCCTAAACTGGAAACAACCCAAAGGCTCATCAATAGTAGAGTGAATAAAACTTTTTTGAATACCCTTACAAACCACTGACACATACTACAATATGAATAAATCTCAAAAACATTATGCTGAGCAAAAGAGACACAAAAGAGTATGTGCTGTATTTTACCATTTATATAAATTTCTAGAAAAGGTAAGTCTATTCTATTATTAATATAATAAAAAGTCAGAGTAAGGGTTACCTCTTAGGAAGGGATGAATGGAATATAGAATCAGAAAGGGCCAGAGGGAACTGGATAGGTTCTATATCTTTATCTGAATAGGGGTTACACAGGCATATATCCATATGTGCAATTTTATTTAGCTTTACACTTAAAATTATTGCTCTTTATGCATTTCTACGTATGTTATATCTTAATAAAATTTTTAAGCTCCTGGGTAATTCTTGTATTCCATCTTTTCTTATTCCTTTGTTTTGAGCCTCTGCTTTAAACCATGGAACTCAATACTACCCATACTGTCCTTGTGTCTTCCCTCTTCTATTGTTGATCCTCTTTCTTCTCTCTCTTTTGCTCAGGCCAATCTTATAGAATATTCCAGTCACTATGTTCTAAGCCATAACTATCAGCTCTTAGGATATTCTATTTCTGCCCTCTTCCTTGTTCCATGATTTAGGGTTGTCCATGTTATAAAGGTCCAAGGGCTCAGGAATACCTATTGAGGATTTGTTCTTTAAGTGTCTTTCAAATAAAAAAAATAGGCAATCATAGACAGTGAGCCATTAGTAACCCTAATGCAATACTGGCTCCATTCCAATGACTTGCTTTTGGAGATAAACAACCTAGATCAGAGAAGTAATAAAGAGATTCTTCCTGGGGCTCTAAGTATCCACTGAACAATTTCTAATGTGTCTCTAAATTGTCATTAATGGCTACTATAAGGTTACCTTTAAGCTAATTCTCCTTTGCTCTCTTTTCTCATCCTTCCTCTATCCTTATGTTCCTATTTCTTCACATCATCCATTTAAAATACTTATACTATAATATTCCTCAGTCATTTTTCACAGAGCCTTTTAAAATTTATCTTTGGACCTCTCATTCCTGACATTTTAAACATTGAACTTTTTACAGTGTACAATACCTATAAGTTAAATTATTCTATGACATTATGACTTGGATATATATCTAAGAAACTGAGCTCAAACTGAAAATCTCTCACCTTCCAGAAAGATAAATCATAAGCATATTTATAATTTCTATGCTGATACATTATCTGCTCATCACAACACAGACCACAGTACTGTTTAAGTTAATGGCTAGACATGTTTAGCATTGCAAACCTTTTTCCAAATAAAAATCCACAGAAAATGCCTAAATCTACAGTGAAGATATCTAGACATTCCTCAATAAGTTCCATTGCAGTGTGAATGCAAATGTGTAGATTGTCATTCTAAATGAATTAGACACTTCATGCTTGCATGCTCAGCTTTACACTTCATGATGACTATACCCAATTCACCACAGAGGGTATAAAATCATACAATAATAATGAAATTCATCCATAAGAATTCTCTTCACCCAAACTGATAGTACCATGTAAATAAAGTCCTAAAGCATGCAGGTTACCAATCTGAATTATAATACTACACCACATTTATATTTTTCAAATGTATAATTACTTCCACATTAAAAGTATAACCATTTGGAAGTTATAGATAAAGAGCCCTTGGCATTTTCTCAATTTTTAAAAATATTTTGGTATATTTTAATTATACTTATCTTATATATAGTCACCTTACTAATTCTCTTATTGGTTTTAATAGTTTTACCATTAACTTTGCCAAATATATCTTTCCTCCTTATCCTTCCCTTGGCTTGTAGTGTTTATTTCTAGAACACAGAAAAATACTGAATGTTTCCCAGATCATCCTGTGAGGGTAGCATAATTTTGATAACAAAGTCAGCTAGTATGAAACAAAACAAAGCAGAGCAATAAAAAAAAACCAATAGTTCAATCTCACTAATATAAATTTTTAAAACATTAATAAAACATTAGACAATTCAATCAAGCAGTGTATTATAAAATAATACATTATGACTACGTAGGGTGTATTCAAAATTAGGAAATGTAATTCATTTTATTAATCAATTCAAGGTGAAATATCATAGGATCATCTCAATAAATGCCAAAAGGCATTTAGGGAAATTAAACATCCATTGCTGATAATCATTTCTTAGTACCTCAGAACTAGAAGGAAACTATCCAACTTGATAAAAAAATATAGATCAAGTCACTGATGTAACTCTCAGAAACTAGCAGCAAATGTCAAACTTAGCTGTGAAAGACTGTAATTATTCATATCAAAGGTAGAAATAACATAAAGATGGTCAATACCCATTTACCACTGCTTTAAGAAGAAGTAACAAGAAAAGATTCATTTGACGAGAATGATTAAAAAAGAAGTGGGTCTTGGCACTCAGGGCTCTGACCAAAAATCCAATAGCTAAGCTGCTCATTTTCACATAGCTAATTTTAGCAGAGAAAGGCCTGGTTAACTGTGAGTTCTTTACCTTGCTATAACTATGTCAAGATTCCTGGAAGCAGTAATAGTGCCTTCCAACAGTCTTGTCTCTACTTTTATTCCTTTAAGAAAATAATCATGTCGGTGGCCTGAGATCATCTACTCTGCCTATATCATTTTAAATGCCATTTCTACTCCTATGGGCCATCATGTTATGATAGGCATGACTATAGCCATGTCTCATAGTGGAATAGGCATTCCTTTGCAATCTTAGTCAGGGATGAATAATAATAAGAATAAGAACAAAAATAATAAGAAGAATAGATAATTTATTAAGAACTTAAGTACTAGGTATCATGTTAAAGCGTCTGATATGGTTTATCTCATTTATTCCTGACAGCCACCTAGTGAAATAGTTTTTCTTATTATCCCCATTTGATGGATAGGAGAACAAAAGCAATGATAGATTAAATAATTTGTTCAAAGTCATACATCTAGTAAATAGTATATCCAAGATTTGAACTCAGGTCTATCTCTGGTTCTGGAACTTGTGCTCTTATCCTTTATGCCAGTGTGGTCTCTATTATTTATGAAAAGTATACCATAAAAAGAGTGAGATCATGTAAATGCTCTGGAATTGTGGCTCTTTCCTTCTCTCGAAACCTGTCAGTACTTCTTAGTATTGACTCAAGTTGTTTGGCCTTGTCCAGTTCTTTCCCTCTGGGGAAGCTTCTTGCAGTTGTCTTATGGTGACAAGTCACTTGAGTTCTCACATCTACCAAGTTAGTGAAGAAGGCAAAATAGTGTAGTGGATAAATCACTTGACTAGGAGTCAGGAGAATGAGTTCTTGTTTGGGCTGTGCTACTAACTAGCTATGTATTTTTAAGCAAGTACTATAACATCTCTTGGATACAGAATTATCTCTTCTGTAAAATGAAGAAATTAGAGTAGAAAATTTATTTTGTTTGTATTTTGCTTTATTGTTTAAAAAATTCTTTTATAAGAACTATCTCATCTGACTTCATAACAATATGTGGGGTAGGCAAAGCAGGTATTATTTTTCTATTTTACAAATTAGGTCCAAGGGTACTTGTCCAAGTTCACACAAAGCAGAACGAGAGCTAGAACTTTCTATTGCAATGTTTTTCCCATACTACCATATTGACCTTTTTAAAACCACCTAGGGGCCAGATAAACTGATCATCCTCAAACAGTGTTCCCTGAGGAAAGCAGTACCAATTAATACAGTCCATGATTTCTCCTTGTCCTCAGCTGTGAGCTCATGGCAACGTTTTCCTTTCATGTCATACACTTGGCACACTATGTGCCATTTATCTCCATCTACCTCCTGCTGAGGCTTTAGAAGGTGCTGAGACAATCTGCTGGGATGTGATACTTTATTTTAGAGGTGATGAGGAAGCTGGAGGCTGGGGATGTAGAACTAGGAGAGATAAAGGAATGATGGGTTGGGAAAAGGAAAACAGTTACTTATTCCAAACTTTTTCTTCTAGGCCACTTATGATTTAAACAGTAATCTTTCAGCTTGATAAAGTTTTTGTTAATCACTCTCTCTGTCCCCTGAGTCATTCTGATCCCTGAGGCAAGGAGCCAGTTTTCTTCTGCAGGAAAGTTATTGCTTCTCCCAGTGTCTGGAGGATAGGGATATCTTGAGAGTTAGTATTTGGGCATGGTGAGGAAGCAGGAAGGACCTACCAAGGACTAGGACAAAGTCATTTTCTGTCTTCTTACAAGTGTCATTCAAAGTCCTAATAATTATCCAACTATTTCATTGAAACATTTGTTTTGAGCAGATATCCATAGTGTCTTCATTATCTATCTATCTATCTGTCTGTCATGTATCTATATCAAACTATCCATGTTGTGCTCTGTTAGGCAACAGGATACAAATACAAAAGCTCAAGACAGTTTCTGCCCTTGAGGACTTCGTGTCATGAGAGCAACACATGGTAATGAACATAATATGCTTTAAAACTACTATGTGTATATAACACTGTTTTCTTCTTTGTTCATTAAATATGAAGTAGATTTGAAAAGCTGCTGGAATTGCTCCTGTGAAAAGCATTTGGGGGTTGGTTTTAGTAAATTCTGCCTGATATTCTCTTCAAAGGGGACATTACAGTGGGAGAGGTTTCTGGCTGAAGTTTGTCAGAAATGTTGCCAAAGTGTGAAATCAGCCAAGGTTTATTTGGCGCCCTTCCAATTTCCCTAACTACTGATTCTCAAATCTTCAATGCCTTCAGAATGTCCCAAGCTTTACAAGCCCTCCTCCTGTAGCATCTCACCCATATCTTCTTTACTTGGGCAGTTCCTGCTTGGAGTTTTTCTACTTAGTCTTTTACCAGTCAAAATGTATTTACAGTCTTTTTCAGAAGGCCTTAGAATTGGAGAGACTAATTCTCTGGAGATAAGCACTGATTCAGGATACACTTAATAGATGGCAGCCATCTTTGCCTCTGGTCAAGTCCACTGCCAATGCACAAAGGATAGGATTTCTCCTGCTTGTATCAGACCTTTAGAACTGTAGCCTATCCATTTGTCTTCTGTACCATCTTACTCTTAGTCAAATACCACAGCAGTTATCTTTATTTTACTTCAATTCCGGATCCTATAGATGTTTTAGTCTCTATTATAGGTGTTATAATTTAAAAAGAACCCTAGACTAATTTCTAGTGACAACTCTGACATTAACTTGCACAATGCACTCATCATAGTTAAAAGGAAACTAGAGTTCATTTTGAACAATGGTTCCCAATATTTTTCACATCATAACACAAATAAAAAATTCTATTTGTATGATATATTTCAATGGGACATACAGGTAAGGCTGCTTGCAGCCAGAGGCAACTGGCTTGAAGGTTCCAGCTGCCCAAAGCCCTGTCTGGTCACCATAAGGACTGAATATCTTATTGTATACCTGTAGTCCATTTGTGGGAACCAGTGTGACAAAGACAACACACCAATTCAGCTCCAATATTTCATTTTTATTTTTTCACCATCCTCTCATATTCAAGAGGAGTTTCCTGTACAATGTCTTTCCAAGGAGATTTCCATTCTCTGTTTGAATAGTTCTAGTGTTGGGAAACTTCTTGCCTCTCAAGGAAGGAAGTCTGTTGGTTATACAGTTCTATTTATTATCAAACTAAAATTTGCCTCTCAGAACAGAGCACATTGCTTCAGGTGGGATTTAATCAGAGCGAATTTAAATAGGATTTTTTAAACCTTCCTTCCTTTGCATATAATACTTTAATTAGTGAAGACTGAAATTTTACTAGCTTTTTCAGTAACTATACACTGTTGACTCAAGCTTACTGTCCACTAAGTCCTCTAAGTCTTTTTTTCACATATGAAGCTCTTAAGCCAAGTCTGCTTTATCTTGGAAGGATTTTTCCATTGATTATTATCACATTTTAAAAAATATTGGGTCCTTTCAGCTCTCTTGATCTATATACGAATCATCAACAAAAATATTGAACAGGCCAAGGACTAAAGATCTCCCTAAATTTGATACCTTTTATCCCTTCACTTAATATTTCTTGACCACTTTTATTTGATGAACAAAACACCTGCAGTTCGTGTCCTCATAGAACTTACGATTTAATCCAATAAACAGAACTGTTTGGGTATAATTGTTCAATTAGTTGTGAGCCTATATAATTGTTTTGCCACCTTTCTATTTTTTCATACATATAGTATATAAAACATTGTCAAATGCCTGAATTGTTCAATCCAGATACACTATGCATACAGCATTCACCTTATCTACTAACCCTATGAAGGAAGTGCAATACATCAGTAAATAGGCATGAAACAGTGAATTGGAAGCATAGCTGTAGCTTGCCAATAAGTACACAAAAAGAATTTGTGGGGTTGTGTATATGGCTTATTTGAGAAGAACAGCTCCAAAGGAAGCCAGAAGTGTGTCTCTGCATGGAAAGAGAAGAGGAAAATGTTGGGGGTCATGTAATGAGAGAAAGTGTGATATATGAAAGTAATTGAGAGTGACCAGCACATAGCTTGAAGATATGCCAGAAACTCCAAAAATAAGAAGTAAAGTAGTTGCTTGAGGCCCACAATGGTGGGAGGGACAGGATTTTAGGTGTCAAGAGACAAACACTGAAAGGTGGTGGTTCCCAAACTGGAATATTTTCCACAACTTTGGTCATTATGAGTGAGACAAAAGACATCCAAAAGACTATGAAGTAGGCAATGTGGATAGGTGTAGCTGGCCAGCTGCATATGCCAGCTACTGACAATGTTGTTATATATTGTTTTCTGTTAATTGAACTTCTTAATGTAACTTTGTGCCAACGTGCATAATATGCAAAATATTGTGCTTAGGGGAAAAGAAAGCTGCTTGCCTCAGTATAACATATTTCTAGCTGTACCACATACCAAAATAGGTTATTTACAGTAACTTAATTTGGGCCTTTTGTTGAAGCAAAAATCAGCATGGAGTTTTCAGTAGGTAATTAGATTATTCTGTCAGAAGTAGCTGTTGGTCATGCATGTTAGTTCCTGGTGATCACCACTTCTTTTTCTTCTCATCAATAATTCTTTTTTTAAATCAGTTCTAAAGCCTTGACTAAATTTTACATCAAGGTCACATTTTATAAATTCTGGAAATTTCTCTTATTTTTTGAAACTAAGGACTAAATTCTCTAGCCCCTGTTTTAGAGTGCCTCTTCCATTCTCCATGAGTCTTCAAAGGTCACCAAGAAGGATCTAATTCATAATTTTTCTCAGTGTTAATATGATTCATCTGGTGATGAGACTTGAATCTATTGAGTGAACTACATACTTTCTTCTGTTTTATCATCTGTCTTGGGTTATACTTTCTCTTTTAAATGTTCTAGTATGTCCAGTGTGGATGTAATTACATTGGCAGAGAAGATGGTGGCAAAATGGTAGCTGAGTAATTTTGACCTAATGTTTTTTAAGACAGGGTCTCACTTTGTCATCCAAGCTGAGTGCAGTGGCACGAACATAACTCACTGCAGCCCCGGAGTCCTGGACTCAAGCGTTGATCTAATTTTTAATCATCTATTAACATAACATCTGGCCCAAGAAGTTTCCCTGTATGAATCAGCATATGTAAGTGGTTCTCAAAGGATAAATCTTGGTGATATATCTTGTAATGGGAATCAGAAGACCTAAAATTTAATCCCACTTCCCTCTCTGTGCTCACATTTGCTGTTGTGATTTTTGGTAAGTCTCTCCCCCTCTCTGGACCATAGTGTCAAATGAGTTGGGTCAAGTGATGCATAGAATATTTTATAGATTCTGATTCTAAGAGTATATTGGGACATGAAATTTCTATGGTCATGAATGCTCACTGTCTCAGTCCATTTTGTGCTGCTATAGTAAAATACCTGAGACTAGTTAATTTATAAAAGAAAAACAAAACTTTTTCTGTTTCACAGTTCTGGAGGTTGGTAAGTCCAAGATCAAGCTGCTGGCATATAGTGAGGGCCTTCTTGCAGTGTCCTCACATGGTGGAAGGTGGAGGGCAAGAGAGAATCAACTCCCTGCATCATGCCCCTTTATAAGGGCATCTAATCTCATTCAGGAGAAGCCCTAATGGCCTAATCACTTCTTAAAGGCCCCACCTCTTAACACTATCACATTAGCAACACCTGAATTTTGGAGGGGATATATTCAAACCATAGTATTCATGCTTTTAGGTTATTCATTGTCCCTACAGACATCTTGAGCCTCTTTTGTGTTCTTCCTGTGTTTTCCTTTCATCTTCTCCATTTCTAGATGTATTCTTTTACTCAATTCAGAGCAGTGATTATAGATGTTAGTTGAATCATAGAATTCATAGAATTTTATATTTGCATTTCTCACAGCATGCTCACAGTGAGGAACACCAACAAATCAAGGAGTCATTTGCAAAGGTACCATAAATAAAGTTATCAGTAATATCAATTTAAAGATAAATGCTCATCAACAAAAAGATACTGATGCAAATTTTGGAAATGTCTGATTACTTTGAGACATATATTTATAGAATGTTAGATTTTATATGTGAAAACTGATTTTCTGGGAGATAGGGACCAATTATTTCACTCTCCTCTGGTTTCCATGAGGGAAGGTTTTCTCTACACTCTGCTATTGTCTCTCTGTTTTCTCACCTACTAATTCTGGTGACTTAACCTGATTGATGAATTTAGAAGCATGAAATGAACAAGTATAACTCAGCCTCTTTCTTCTATTCTCTTGAGAGCTACCTGCCCATAGGAAGTATGCATTTTTGTCTTCTCCTTCATTCCTTAAGTTTTACAGGGATAGGTTTTCACATAAGGTTACCTGGGGTTGTATAGCATTACCTGTGTATGAATGGGTAAGTCTGACTAAGTCTTTGGTGCAATATTAATGAGACCACATTTCCCAATATCAGCTTTATCAGTAATAAAGCCAATATTTTGATCTCCATGTGCATCACTTCTCTCTCTTTCAAGTGGTTCCAAACTCAGGCAAAGAAAGGGTGAGTTATATTGTAGCTCCCTAAAACCCTTATAACCAGAAAGTGGAATTCCTACAAACCTAGAAAGAACATGCAACCTCTGTGGACTTCTGTCATGCTCCATTGTGGATATGGGGAGTCATTCCAATAAATGTCTTATCAGAGGAGAAAATTTGTCTATTTTCCTGGCCAAAACTTTGTGGATCTCCTGATAGAATAGTCTTTCTTTACCACTATTGACAGACTGAAATGTTTACTGAGTGACTGACTATTTGGTACTAGACAGTCTGGTAACCTTGGAAAACTCCCAGTAGGAAGGCAACACACCAGATCTGGTTCTTATGGAAAAACCTTATACCTGTGTTTAGCTATACTGGAACTTTCCACATAAGCTAGTAGGCCTTTTGAATAAGACAGAGATATTTCCAGGGGTATCTCAGCACTGTCACATTGAACGAGATGGCCTGGACTGAAATTTGGGGACC
Organism: Daubentonia madagascariensis; assembly: GCA_023783475.1. Classification (NCBI taxonomy): domain Eukaryota; kingdom Metazoa; phylum Chordata; class Mammalia; order Primates; family Daubentoniidae; genus Daubentonia; species Daubentonia madagascariensis. The sequence continues at coordinate 149,918 of JAKFHU010000969.1, forward strand.
CCTACAGATCCTAACGGAGTAGTACTTCTAGATTGAATGTGCTTGTTTTCAAAAGGAATTTTTCCTAGTGTAACAGAAATTCTTCTCTCCTTACCTTTATTGTCTGTGCTTTGCGTTTATGAGAAACTGTTCTACCTCCAATCTCCTAAAATGCAGTTGGGAGAAAGTTCCTATAGTATTATTTCAGGAGAAAAAAAACCACTAATGACTGCAGTAGAATGACTCCAGTATACTTCAGAAGGGACGAAGAAAACCATGCTGAGTAAGATGCTGGCCTGTCTACTTGAAATTCTGTTATGTCAATCTACAAAGTATCCAATTCTAATGTCCTATTTTTCTGGCTGGAGAAATCCCTTGGCAAATACTTAGCAAATTAACAATCCATGTTTCCTCACCAGAGCTCCCAAATTAGCCCTTTCCCTTAGAGCGAAAAAGAGACCAAAATTGGGAGGGGAGGAATAACTATACTGTTAACTGAAAAGAGTGGCTTTGGATGGCATTTCTAAATACTTGGTTGAAGCAACAGAAAGAAATATAAAACTGATGACTTGCAAAGTGTGCAAGCCAAGTCAGTCTGGGCTAGATTTTATATAAATGTGAATGACAAACCCGTAATCTATAATCTCAGTTATTACTGTGCATTTTATTTTCCCAGCGAAGTTTAATTTTGAAAAATTGTAAGTTTTTTCAACTAAAATCAGAGTATGGTGAGTTCTTTCACACTCTGATCAATACCGAGAGAGGACAGATTAGTTCAACAAATATTCTTGGGCTCATACTCTGTGCTAGACTGTTCAGAGGATGCTTTATTTGCATTCTACAGGCATACCGTATTTTATTGTGCTTCTCCTTATAACATTTCACAGATACTGCCTTTTTTACAAATTGAAGGTTTGTGGCAACCCTGTATTGAGCAAGTCTATCAGCACCATTTTTCCAACAGCATGTGCTCACTCCATGTCTCTGTATGACATTTTGGTAATTCTTATAATATTTCAAACTTTTTCATTATTATTATATCTATTATGGTGGTCTGTGATCAGTGATCTTTGATGTTACTATTGTAATTGTTTTGGAGTGCCATGAGCCACACCCATACAAGATGGCGAAGTTAATTGATATGTGTTATATGTGTTCTGACTGCTCCACCAACCAGCCATTCCCCCATCTCTCTCCCTCTCCTAGGGCCTCCCTGTTCCCGGAGACACAACAGTATTGAAATTAGGCCAATTAATAACGGTACAATGGCCTCTAAGTGTTCAAGTGAAAAGAAGAGTCCCACATCTCTCACTTTAAATTTAGTGAGGAAGGCATATTGAAAGCTGAGACAGGCCAAAAGCTAGGCCTCTTGCACCAAACAGTTAGCCAAGTTGAGAATGCAAAGGAAAAGTTCTTGAAAGAAATTAAAAGTGCTACTCCAGGGAACACACGAATGATAAGAAAGTGAAACAGACTTACTGCTGATAGGGAGAAAATTTTAGTGATCCGGATAGAGGATCAAGCCAGCCACAACATTCCCTTAAACCAAAGCCTAATCCAGAGCAAGGCCCTAACTCTTCAATTCTATGAAGGCTGAGAGAGGTGAGGAAGCTGCAGAAGAAAAGTCTGAAGCTAGCAGAGGTTGGTCCATGAGGTTTCACGAAAGAAGCCATCTCCATAACATAAAAGTGCAGGGTGAAGCAGCAAGTGCTGATGTAGAAGCTGCAGCAAGTTATCCAGAAGTTCTAGCTAACATAATTGTTGAGAGTAGCTACACTAAGCAACAGATTTTCAATGTAGATGAAACAGTCTTCTACTGGAAGAAGATGCCATCTAGGACGTTCATAGCCAGAGAGGAAAAGTCAATGTCTGGCTTCAAAGCTTCAAAGGACAGGCTGACTCTCTTGTTAGGGGCTAAAGCAGCTGGTGACCTTAAGTTGAAGCCAATGCTTGTTTTCCATTCTGAAAGTTCTAGGGTCCTTAAGAAATATGCTAAATCTACTCTTCCTGTGCTCCCAAAATGGAACAACAAACCTGGAAGACAGCACATCTGTTTACTGCATGCTTTACTGAATATTTTAAGCCCACTGTTGAGAACTACTGCTTAAAAAAAAAGATTCCTTTCAAAATATTACTGCTCATTGACGATGCACCTGGTCACCCAAGAGCTCTGATGGAGATGTATGAAGAGACTAATGCTGTTTTCATGACTGCTAACATAACACCCATTCTGTAGTGCATAGGAGTAATTTTGACTTTCAAGTCTTGTTATTTAAGAAATACATTTTGTAAAGCCATAGCTGTCATAGATAGTAATTCCTCTAATGGATCTGGACAAAGTAAATTAAAAAGATGCCATTAAGAACATTTGTAATTCATGGGAAGAGGTCAAAATATCAACATTAACAGGAGTTTGGAAGACGTTGATTACAACCATCATGGACAACTTTGAGGGGTTCAAGACTTCAGTGGAGGAAGTAACTGCAGATGTGGTGGAAACAGCAAGAGAACTAAAATTAGAAGTGGAGCCTGAATTTGTGACTGAATTGCTGCAATCTCATGGCAAAACTTGAACACATGAGGAGTTGCTTCTTATGGATGAACAAAGAATGTGGTTTCTTGAGATGGAATCTACTCCTGGTGAAGATGCTGTGAACGTTGTTGAAATGACCACAAAGTATTTAGAATATTATATAAACTTAATTGATAAAGCTGCAGCAGGGTTTGAGAAGATTGACTCCAGTTTTGAAAGAAGTTCTGCTGTGGGTAAAATGCTATCAAACAGCATTGCATGCTACAGAGAAATCTTTTGTGAAAGGAAGAGTCAAACTTCATTGTTGTCCTAAGAAATTACTACAGCCACCCCAACCTTCAGCAACCACCACCCTGATCAGTCACCAGCCACCAACAAAGGCAACACCCTCCACCAGCAAAATGATTATGACTCACTGAAGGCTCACATAATCGTTAACATTTTTTTGCAATAAAATATCTTTGAATTAAGGTATGTACATTGTTTTTAGACATAATGCTATTGCACACTTAATAGACTACAGTGCCATGTAAACATTACCTTTATATGCACTGGGAAACCAAGAAATTCACGTGACTAGCTTTATTGTGATATTTGCTTTATTGTGGTGGTCTGGAACTGAATGCACAGTATCTCTGAGGTATGCCTGTAGTAACGAGGCAGTTGCATGTATAGATCCAGCTCAGGAAAGATGACTGGGCCAGAGATGTTGTACATTTAGGAGTCATTGGCATATACGTAGTAATAGTAATTTTGACCATAGGAATGGATGAAATGATTCAGGGAAAATATATAAAGGGACATGAGAAGGCAGCCTGGGACAGAAGCCTGGGAAAGTCCAGCTTTTAAGGGGAGGTAGAGGAAGACGATCTAACCAAGGAGAATGAGTATCCAGAGAGGTCAGGTCAGGAGAGTGCATTATCAGTGGAGAAGTGTGTCTATCAGGACATGGGCAGCCCACTGAGAGGTCAAGAAAGATGAGGGCTGACAGTTGACCAAGGGCGGTGACACCATGAAGGTCATTGGTGGCCTTGGCAACATGCTGTTTTGGTGGGGTGGTGGAGGCCAGGCCACACTGGAGCAGGTTGGGGAGAGAATGGGAGGTCAGATGATGGAAAGAGCAAGCTTGGATGACTTTTGAGGGGTTTGACAGGGAAGAGGAAGGTTAGGGGAGCAAGGATGGGGATGTGCTTTTGAAGGAGCACTTTTTCTTTGCTTTCTTAAGATGGGAGATGTTGGATATACAGGAGCAAGATAGAGAGGGATCCACCTCACAGCAGGTGAAGGGACTGACCTTAACAAGCAGTAGGGACACTCTCTGTCAGAACAGGAGGAAAGGAGGGGCGGATGGCGGGGGGACACAAATATATTGGTAGTCTCAGAGGCAGGAAGTTGAAGGGGTTCCTTGGGAAGGGCTGGAGCCCCTCTCGAGCAGGGAGTTCTGGAAGTCCCCTCCAAACCTGCCAGGGAGAGCCAAACCGGGCAGCCTTTGGGTTTGAACTCAGTTTCCTCCTTCCACCTGCCAGGGAGCTCGAGTCTCCCTCTCAGGCCTAGTGGATGGTGACAGGTCCCCACTTCCTGTCCTCTGGTCACTTCTTCCCAAGTGGAAGGGGAGACCCGGTCATCAGAGGCTGTGGGTTCATTCCAGAGTTGTCTGGCATCTGAGGTGGGCTTGCCCCGTGTCTGTCCTGCCTCTAGGCCCCCTACGCATTGTGGCCCTAGTCGTCACTGTGGGTCTCACCTGGATCGTAGTCAGCATCCTCCTGGGTGGGCCTGGCAGTGGCTTTCCTCACATCCAGCAACTCTTCACCAGTGAGTGTGGGACCCTTCCTTGCCCTGCTATGGAGGTCACCAGGGTGGCTGCCTGGGCCTGTGGCTGAGGCTACAGGGGTGGGGGGTGGCTTGGGTTTTCTTTTGCCTCTCTGGCAGGCTACCTCTGGCTGTCCCCATTCTGTCTCCTGGCATCAAGTGCAGGCTTCCCCCACCACCCGGTTTCTCCAGCAGGGAAAGCCAATACTCAATAATTAGAATTCTATGCCCGATTGAAATCAGCAGGGTCAGAGTGAGGGGCAGGGAGGCTTCCAGTGAACATTGGGAATGATGCTCTGGTTGCTCCTGCAGGCTTTCTTCTGGACTCTGAGATGGGGAGGGGACCCTACACCTTGTTACTAGTGATGCTTCTCCCAAGTACTTTTGTTTTCAATTTTATCAATAAAAATGTCAGTATTTATTTATATATATTTGTAAATGACTTAAAAATCATAACTACACCTAAAATATTAATAATTCCTCAATATTATTAAATATACAGTGTTCAAATTTCCAATTGTCTCATAAATGTCAGCAACATTTTATATATTTTCTATTTAAATCAGCATCCAAATAAAATTCACATATTGTGATTAGTTGTCTTTTTAAAATACATTTTTAAATTTATCACACACTGAAACTGACTTTTTTCTTTTTGGTGTAAAATTTTACACATGCGTAGATTCATGTAACCACCACCATTATCAGGATTTAGTATGGTTCCATTACTCCAAAAAATCTTCTTTTTGCTATCCCTTTATAGTTATATCCTCCCCCCTACCCATAACCCTTGGCAAACACTTGTCTGTTCTCCATCCTAACAATTTCTCTTTTATAGACTGTCATATAAATGGAATCAATATATAATCTTTTGAGCCTGGCTTCTTTTGCTCAACATTATGCCTTTGAGAATCAGTCAAGTTTTTTCATGTACCAGTAGGTTGTTCTTTTATACTGTTGAGTAATATTCCATTTTATGGATGTTTTAACATCCATGTTGCTGACATTTATGAGATAATTGGAAATTGGAACACTGTATATTTAATAATATTGAGGAATTTACGTATTCACCCACTGAAGAACATATGAGTTGTTTAATTTTTTGTGTACAGCTTATGTTTGTGTCGTGCTTTCTCTTATCCAATCTGACACAATTTCTGTCTTTTGATTGGTGTGTTTAGATCATTTACCTTTAACATACTTACTGATGTATTTGGATTTGGGTCTACTGTTTTGTTTTTTTTGTTGTTTATTTTTGAACATTTTTTAGTATTCCATTAAAATTTATTTATAGTGCTTTTGAGTATTTCTCCTTGTACAATAATGTAGTGGTTGCTGTAGGGATTACCAAATGTATACTTTTCACAATCTATTTAGAATCAATATTTTACTAGGTCACTTGGAATGTAGAAACCTTACCACCACATAGGTCCCTTTACCTTTCATATCTATATGCTATAGTTGTCTTATATATTACATCTACATATATTGAAAACCCTATCAGACATTGTTGTATTTTTTGCTTTCAACCATCAAACATGTTATAAGGAACTTAAGAGGAGAAAATTCCATTATATATATCCAGATATTTATCATTTCTGCTGTTTTTTCTTCATTCTTGATGATCCAAATTTTCTTCTGGTATCATTTCCCTTCTGTCTGAAGAGCTTTTAGCAATTCTTTTAAAGCAGGTCTGCTGGTTTTGAATTTTTTTAGTTTTTCTTCATCCGAAAATGTATTTATTTCACCTTTATTAAGGATATTTTCACTGGATTTAGAATTCTTGGTTGACAGTCTTTCAGCACTTGAAAAATGTTGTGTACTTCCTTGTGGACCCCATAGTTTTGAATGAGAAATCTGTTTTCCCCTATAGAATACATTGTTTTTCTATGGCTAATTTCAAGACTTTGTTCTTTCTCACTAGTTTTCAGCAATTTGATTATGATGTGTCTGGAGTTTATCCTGGATGGGGTTGGCTCATCTTCTTGAATCTGTAGATTTATGTCTTTGCCAAACTTGAGAAATTTTCAGCCATTATTTCTTCAAATAGTTTTTCAACTCAGCATTTTTTCTCATCTCCTTGGATTTCAACTATGTGAATTATAGAAGTTATTGTCCCATAGTTCCCTGAGTCTCTGTTCATTTTTTCAATCTTTTTTTCCTCTGTGTTCAGATTGGATAATATCAAATGATCTATCTTCAAGTTCACTGACTCTTTCTTCTGTCATCTCTATTTTTCCATTGAGTTCATCCAGTAATTTTGTTATTTCATGGGTTGTTTTAGTTCTAGAATTTATATTGGGTTTTTCTTTTTTTTTTTAATTTCTTTGCTGATACTTTCTAATATTTGTCTCAAGAGTGTTCCCAATTACCCATTAGAGAATTTTTATTATACCTGCTTTAAGGTCCTTGTCAGAAATTCTATTAATAACATATCTGTTATCTCATTTTTGTTATCTGTTGTTTTTTTCCCATGCAAGCGGAGATTTTCATGCTTCTTTGTGTGCCAGTAGTTTTTGGTTTATATCCCAGACATTTTGAATATTACATTTTGAGACTCTCAGTCATGTTTAAATCCTAGGAAAATATTAATATTTTTTGTTTTAGTCTTCCATGGATTGTGGGTTCCAATGTAAGTTTAGTTTTCAAAATTTTTGCAGTGCTATTTCAGTCTGTTTAGCATTTGTGCCATCCAGTGGTCAGACTGAGCCCTGGGTGAAGATCTACTTGTTAGCTCAGTTCTCAAAATCTTTGATATATTAATTAGTATCAAATTTATGCATGAATAAGTCAGAGTCATCTCAGGAGTTCATCAAGAGCTTTTGGGGGTCATTTTCCCAAGGTTCTCCCACTCTGTTATATCCCCAGTATTTTTCAGTTCCCAAGTCTCTCCTTTTTAGTCTTCCAGATCAAAACTGCCCACTTCCATAATTATACCATGTCTAGGTGTCAAGCAGAAGGAAGACAAAGAAAGGGAAAAAAGCAGTGGGATTTTGTCCTGCCCCCATGGAGCCACAACTCCATCCAGTGGAAAGGAATGTTCCCTTCTCTCAGAGTTTTGAATTTCTGCATGCCTCCATTGCCAGGCTATATCACTGCCACAGTATTATCTGGAGACTGGAGCACACAAGAATGGACAAAAAGGAGAGAAGAAATGGGATATTCTCCCACCCCTGAGCTTTAGGTATTACCTTTCCTTCTCCTTGACCCAAGTTTCTCCTGAATCTTTCTTGGCACTACAGTGTTAACTTTTGAGATTTGGGTTGCTTTGACTTGAAGCCAGGGATACCAGAAGAAAAAACATGGTGCTGGTTTGGGAGAGACATAACTGGCTGCTTTCATATGAATAATTAAAACTCTGGTCTACAAGTGACATATGTCACTTTTGCTCACAGCCAACTGGTGACAACTAATCACATGTCCTCACTTATCTGCAAGGGAGTGGGAAACTATAATCTTCCCCTGTGCCTGAAAGGGGAGAAAAATTGGAGATTGGTGATTACTAGAAATTTACCACAAGTGTGTACTATATGCCAGGTTTTTCTTTTAGTTTAATATAGTCCCATTTGTCTATTTTTGTTTTTGTTGCCTGTGCTTGTTTAGATCTTAGTCATAAATTCTTTGCTTAGACCAATGTCCTGGAGCGTTTCCCCTATATACATGACGTTTTATTTATCCACCAGTTGTTGGGTATTTTTGGTGTTCTCATTTTTTGGCCATTAAAGCTAAATTGTTGAACATTCACATTCAAGTCTTCATGTGGAAATATGTTTTCATTTATCTTTAGCCAATATTTAGAAATGGGATTGCTGGTTCTTATGGTAGGTATATTTTTAATTGCCAAATTGTTCACCAAAGTGTCTGTAACATTTTATATTCCTTTCAGCAGTGTGTGAGATCCAATTCCTCCACAACCTCATCAACATTTGTTACTATTTATTTTTTGTTAATTTTTTACTGATATGTGATGATTATTCATATTTATGGGGTGTATGTGATATTTTGATTCATGCATACAATGTATAGTGATCAAATCAGGATAATTGGGATATCCATCACCTCATACATTTATCATTTCTTTTTGTTGGGAAGATTCCAAATCTTCCTTCTAGCTATATTGAAACACACAATATATTATTGTTAACTATAGTCACCCTACTGTGCTATTGAACGCTAGAACTTATTTCTTATATTTAACTTAAAACCATAAAAAGATACCACTATACATCCACGAGAAAGGCTGTAATCATAAAAAGGAGGACTGGAGGACATTGTGTTAAGTGAAAATTTTTTGTTATGGTTTTAATTTGCTTTTCCCTGATAACTAGTGATGATAAGCATCTTTTCATGTGCTTATTAGCCATTGTTTTATGAATATTCTGTTCAAAGCTTTTGCTTATTTTAAAATTAGGTTGTTTGCCTTCTTATTAAGTTGAAATAGTTAATTATTTATTCTGGATGCACTTATGTCAATTCTGGATACACATTTATCAATATATGTGTGGTGAATGTTTTCTCCATTCTATCTTGCCTTTTCATTTTCTTACCAGTGTCTTTCAAAGAGCAAAAGGTTTTAATTTTGATAAAGTTATATTTGTAACATTTTTATTTTATGGTATATGATTTTTGCCCTATCTACAGAGTATTGTCTTCCTACAAAGTTGAAAATGTTTTTTCCTATGTTTCCTTCTAGAAGTTTTACTGTTTTATCATTTACATTTAGCTCTCTGGTCCATTTTGAGTTAATTTTGTGTATGTTGTGAGGTAAAGGTCAATGTTTATTCCAAGTTTTGACTAAGTTTTTCCAAGGTCATTCATATTTTCTGTTTCAGTTTCTGTCCATTTTTGTATATTGTATTTTTCATGGAATTTGTCCATCTAAATTGTTGAATATTCTAGCATAACATTGTTAACAATATTTACTTATTGTCTTTTCATGTCTGAATGATATGTAGTAATATGCCCTTTTCTATTTCTGAAATTGTTGATTTGTTTTCTCCTTTTATTTTCTTGACCTGTCTAGCTGGAAGTTTGTCAGTTTTATCTTTTATCACTTTTTTCTATTTCATTGCTTTATCCTCTTTATTTTTTCCTTTCTCCTATTTACTTACCTTAGATGTACTTTGTTCTTTTTCTAGCTTCTTAATCATTGATTTAAGTTCTTTTTCCTTTTCAAAAAAAATTTAAAACTTTAATTTCTATCTAAGTACTGTATTATATTGATCCCACTAATTTTTATATGCTGCATTTTCATTATCATTTTATGTTGAAATATTTTCTTTTTTATTCAAAATATTAAGGGGATACAGATGTTTTTGATACATGGCTTGAGTCAGGGCTATAAGTGTGCCCATCATCTGAATACTGTTCATTGTACCCATTATGTGGGTTTTTGTCCCCCCATCTGTTTGATTTCCAATGATTTTTATTTTCCTTTGTGTACTTGTGTGCCCATCGGTTACTTCCAATTTATTAGAGAGTACATGTGGTGTTTGTTCCTCCATTCTTGAGATACTTCACTTAGGATAATGGTATCCAGTTCCTTCCAAATTGCTACAAAAGGCATTAATTCATCCTTTCTTATGGCTGAGTAATACTCCATGGCATACATATACCACATTTTGTTAATCCACTCATGAACTGATGGGCACATGGGTTGATTCCACATCTTTGCAATTGTGAATTGTGGTGCAATAAACATTCAAGTGCAGGTGTCTTTTTGATAAAATGACTTCTTTTTCGTTGGGTGGATACCCAGTAGTGGGATTGCTGGATCGAATGGTAGGTCTACTTTTAGTTCTTTGAGAAATCTCCATACTGTTTTCCATAGGGGTTGTACTAATTTGCAGTCTCACCAACAGTTTATAATTGTTCCTTTCTCTCTGCATCTGCACCAGCATCTATTGTTTTTGGACTTTTTAACAAAAGCTATTCTAACAGTAGTAAGGTGATATCTCATTGTGGTTTTAATTTGGATTTCCCTGATGATTAGTGATGCTGAGCATTTTTTCATATATTTGTTGGCCTTTTGTCTATCTTCAGTTGCAAAACTTCTGTCCATGTCTTTTGCCCACTTTTTAATGGGGTTGTTAATTATTTTTTCTTGTTGATTTTTTGAGTTCTTTGTAGATTCTAGTTATCAGTCTTTTATTGGACATGTATCCTGAAGACAGCCAGATACTTGGCTCGTGTATATTTATCCATTTGGCCAGTCTGTGTCTCTTCAGTGGGCAGTTCAAGCCATTCACGTTTATTGAGAGAATTGATAAGTGGGGTGGAGTTTTGTTCATCCTGTTAAGTTGAACTTTGTTGTTTTGTTTTATCTCTTCAGCAGCCATTGTGGTGTCTGGCCTTCAGACTTTGGCTTTGGGGTAATTTTACATTGGTAAGTGTTTCTTGAGATGCTGTGTGAATAACACTGTTCTGAGAACTTCCTGCAGGGCAGGTCTTGTCTTGACAAATTCCCTCAGTGTTTGCTTGTCTGGGAAAGTCTTAATTTCCCTTTCATATATGAAACTTAGTTTTGCAGGATACAAAATTCTAGGCTGGGCGTTATTCTGTTTGAGAAGACTGACAATGGGGCCTCAATCCCTTCTGGCATGGAGGATCTCAGTTGAGGAGTCTGTTGTTAGTCTGATGGGTTTTCCTTTGCAAGTTACCTATTGCTTTCGCCTCACTGCTGGTAAGAGCGCCTCTTTTGTATTTATTTTGGTTAGTCTGATGACTATGTGTCGTGGTGTATTCTTCTTTGTGTTGAGTCTTCCAGGAGCCCTATGAGTATTTTCTCCCATTCTGTAGGTTGTCTGTTTGCTCTCTTGATTATTTCTTTAGCTGTGCAGAAGATTTTTAATTTAATCAAGTCCCATTTATTTATTTTTGTTGCTGTTGTAATTGCCATTGGGGTCTTAGTCGTAAATTCTTTGCATAGACTGATGTCTAGAAGAGTTTTTCCTATATTTTCTCCTAGAATACTTAGGATGTCATGCCTTACCTTTAAGTCTTTTATCCATCTTGAATTAATGTTTGTGAGTGGCAATAGATAAGGGTCCTGATTCATTCTTCAGCATGTGATTATCCAATTTTCCCAGCACCATTTATTGAATAGGGATTCTTTTCCCCAGTGTGCACTGTTGTTTGCTTTGTCAAAGATCAGATGGCAACATGAAGATGGTTTTATATCTGGATTCTCTGTTCTGTTCCATGTTTCTGTTATTGTGCCAGTACCATGCTGTTTTGGTTACTATAGACTTGTAGTATAGCTTGATATCTGCTAATGTGATGACTCCAGATTTGTTCTTTTTGCTTAGGATTGCTTTGTCTATTCAGGGTCTTTTCTGGTTCCAAATGAGGCACAGAATTATTATTTCTAGATCCGTGAAAAATTATGTTGGGTATTTTAATAGGTATTGCATTGAATCTGTAGATCACTTTGGATGGTATAAACACTTTAACAATATTGATTCTGCCAATCCATGAGCATGGTATAATTTTCCATCTGTTTATGTCCTCTGCTATTTCCTTCCTCAGTGTTTCATAGTACTCCCTGTAGAGGTCTTTCACCTCCTTAGTTAAATATATTCCTAGGTATTTTATTTTCTTTGTTGCTATTGTGAAAAGTTTTGAGTCTTTAATTTGGTTCTCAGCTTGACTGTTGTTGGAGTGTATGAAAGCTACTGATTTGTGTACATTGATTTTGTAGCCTGACACTTTACTGAATTTATTTATCAGTTCCAGTAGTCTCTTGGCAGATTCTTTGGGGTTTCCTAGATATAATATCATATCGTCAGCAAAGACTTATAGTTTGACCTCTTCTTCCCCCATTTGGATGCCCTTGATTTCCTTCTCTTCTTTGATTGCTCTGGGTAGGACTTCGAGCACTATATTGAATAGAAGTGTGGATGGAGGGCAACCTTGTCAGGTCCAGTTCTAAGTGGGAATGCTTTCAATTTTTCTCCATTCAGTATGATGTTGGCTGTGGGTTTGGCATGTATGGCTTTTATCATTTTGAGGTAATTCCCATCTATGCCTATTTTGTTAAGCATTCTTATCATAAAAGCGTGCTGAATTTTGTCAAATGCTTTTTCAGTGTCTATTGAGAGGATCGTATGGTCTTTGTTTTTACTTCTGTTTATGTGGTTAATTACATTTATAGATTTGTGTATGTTGAGCCATCCCTGCATCTCTGGGATGAAGCCCATTTGTTTGTGATGGATTATTTCTTTTGATGAGCAGCTGAATTTGGTTTGCTAGGGTTTTCTTGAGAATTTTTGCATCTATATTCATAAGGGATATTGGTCTGTAGTTTTCTTTTTTTTTGTTGTGCCTTTTCCTGGCTTTGGTATCAAGGTGATGTTGGCCTTGCAAAACATGTTGGGAAGGATTCCTTCCTTCTTGATGTTGTGGAATAATTTCTGCAGGATAGGGACCAGCTCTTCATTGTAGGTCTGGTAGAGTTCATCTGTGAATCCATTTGGTCTGGGACTTTTATGTTGGAAGACTCCTTATTACTACTTTAATCTCCCTGCTCATTATTGGTCTGTTCAGGAGTTCTATTTCTTCCTGATTGACTCTTAGAAGGTTGTGTGTTTCCATGAATTATTCCATTTCCTCTACATTTTCTAGGTTATGTGTGCAGAAATTTTTATAGCATTCACAGATGATGTTTTTTATTTCTGTGCTGTCAGTTGTGATATCTCCTTTTTCATTTCTTAGTGAGCTTATTTGGCTCCTTTCTGTTCTATTCCTGGTTAATCTATCAAGAGGTCTATCAATCTTTATCTTTTCAAAGAACCAACTTTTTGTTTCACTGACCTTTTGTATTATTTTTCTTGGTTGTTTTCCATTTCATTTAGTTCTGCTCTGATCTTTGTTTTCTTCTGCTGGCTTTGGGTTTGGTTTGCTCTTCATTTTCTAGTTCCTTGAGATGTGACATTAGTTTGTTAATTTGTGATCTTTGTAACTTTTGGAAGTGGGCTTTTAAGGCTATAAATTTTCCCCTTAGATATGCTTTTGCTGCATCCCAAAGATTTTGATAGTTTATGTCTCCTTTGTCATTCAGTCCAAGGAATCTTTTGATTTCCATCTTAATTTTATTATTGACCCAATAATTGCTCAGCAGCAGGTTGTTTAATTTCCATGACTTTGTGTAGAATTGAGTGCTACTCTTAGAATTGATTTCTAGTTTTAATCCACTATGATCCGAGGAGATACATGGTATGATTTTTACTTTTTTAAATTTGTTGAGACATATTTTGTCACCTAAGATATGATCAATCTTGGAGAATGTCCCAGGTGCTGATGAGAAGAATGTATGTTCAGCAGTTTTTGGGTAGAATGTTCTGCAAATATCTGTTACATCCATTTGTTCCAGGGTCCCATTTAAGTCCAGTGTTTCTTTATTTATTCTCTGCTTTGATGATGATCTTCCAGCTCTGATAGTAGATTGTTGAAGTCACTGGCAATTTATGATGCTATTATTTATTTCCTTGCTTAGCTCTAGTAGAATTTGTTTTATATATCTGGGAGCTCCTGTGTTAGGTACATATATATTCATGATTTTTATGTCTTCTTGTTGAATTGCTCACTTTACCAATATATAATGACCATCTTTGTATTTCTTTCTATTAATTTCAGAATATTATGGGGGTAAAAACACTTTGGTTAAATATATTGCCTATGCATTGCCCAAGTCAGAGCTACAAGCATGGACATTCCCCACACTGTGTGCCTCGCACCCATGAGGTATGAGTTTTCCCGTCCCCTCCACCCCCCTCGTACCTGCCCAACTCCTGAAGAATATTATTTCCACGTGTGCACATAAGTATTGATCAGTTAGTACCAATTTGATGGTCAGTAACAGTGATGCTTAGTTTTCCATTTTTGTGATACTTCCCTTAGAAGAATGGGCTCTAGCTTGATCCAGGATAATACCAGATATGTTAATTTATGGTTGTTTTTTATTGCTGAGTAATACTCCATGGTATACATACTCCACATTTTATTAATCCACTCAAGTGTTGATTGGCACTTGGGTTGTTTCCAAATCTTTGCCATTGTGAATTGTGCTGCTATAAACATTCGAGTGCAGATGTCTCTATTACAGAATGTCTTTTTTCCTTTGGGTAAATACCCAGTAGTGGGATTGCTGAATCAAACGGTAGTTCTAATTTTAGTTCTTTGAAGTATCTACACATTACTTTCCACAGAGGATGTACTACTTTGCAGTCCCACCAGCAATGTATGAGTGTTCCTATCTGTCCACATCCCCGCTAACATTTGTTGTTTTGGGACTTTTTGATATAAGCCAATCTCACTGGAGTTAAGTGATATCTCATTCTGGTTTTTATTTGCATTTCCCTGAAGATTAGAGAAGTTGAGCAATTTTTTATATGTTTGCTGGCCATTATTCTGTCTTCTTTGGAAAAGTTTCTGTTCATTTCCTTTGCCCACTTTTTAATGGGGTTGTTTGATTTTTTCTTGTTAATTATCCTAAGTTCTTTATAGATTCTGGTTATTAGCCCTTTATCAGATGTGTAGCATGCAAATATTTTCTCCAGTGTGTAGGTTGTCTGTTCACTCTAGTGATAGCTTCCTTGGCTGTGCAGAAGCGTTTTAATTTGATCAGGTCCCATTTATTCACTTTTGTTGCTGCTGTGATTGCTTTGGGGGTCTTCTTCACAAATTCTTTGCATGTGCCAATGTTTCTAAGAGTTTTTCCAACATTTTCTTCTAGAATTCTTAAGGTTTCATGTCTTAGGTTTAAATTCTGTTATCCATAGTGAGTTGATTTTTGTTAGAGGTGAGAAGTGTGGATCTAGTTTCAGTCTTCTGCATGTGGCTACCAATTTTCCCAGCACCATTTATTGAACAGGGATTTTTTTCCCCAGTGTATGTTTTAGTCTACTTTGTCAAAGATCAGATGACAGTATGAGGATGGCTTTATATCTGGGTTCTCAGTCCTGTTCCATTGGTCTATGTCTCTGTTCTTGTGCCAGTACCATGCTGTTTTGGTTACTGTAGCCTTGTAGTATAGTTTGAAGTCTGGTAGATTGATGCTTCATATAGTCTTTTGTGTCTTGCTTCTCTAACTTATTAGCATGTTTTTGAGATTCTTTCATATTTTCTCAGTATCAGTAGTTCTTTCTTTTTAATTTTTAATTACCGAGAAACATTCTATTGTATGGATGTACCACAATTTGTTTATCCATTCAGATGTTGATGGACATTTGTTTTCAGTTTGGGGCTATTGTGTATAATGCTATGAACATTCATATACCAGTCTTTGTGTGGACATATGTTTTCATTTATCTTGGGTAAATACTTATTGATATAATTGCTAGGGTAGCTGTATGTTTAACTTTTTAAGAAACTGCCAAACACTTTTCCTGTGTAGTGATACCATTTTTATTCCCACTCAGTCTTCTGCAACATTTGTATGGTCAGGTTTTTTTTTTCTTTCTAATTTTAGCATTTTTACTGGTTGTGTAGAAGTATCTAATTGCAGTTTTAACTAGCATTTCCCTAATGACCAATAATGCTGAGAATCTTTTCAAGTTTTTATTGGTCATTTCTGTGTCTTCTTTGGTGAAGTAGCTGTTCACATCTTTTGTTTATTTACTATTGGGTTGTTTATCTCATTATTGAGTTGTAAGAGTTCTCTTTATGTATTCATTATAAGTCTTTGGCTTGTTTTCTATTTCTCTTCATGGTATCTACCAACAATTGAAACTTTTAAATTTAGATGAAGTCCAATTTTTCAATTTTCTTATGCTCCATGCTCTTTGTGACTTATCCAATAAATCTCTGCTTAGCCAAAGGCCACTATTAGTTTCTTCTTTCTGCTGTAACAAACTCAGTGGCTCAGAACTACACATTTATTATCTCATAGTTCTGGAAGTCAGAAGTCCAAAGTAAAGCTTTATGTAGTCTTTATATAGTCCTATGAAGACTTATGAAGCTAAAATCAAGTTGTTGGCAGGGCTGAATTCCTTCTGGAGGCTTCAAGGGATAACCTGTTTTCTTGCCTTTTCAAGAGGCTGCATTCCTTGTCTCATGGCCCTTTCCTCCATCTGCAAAGCACATTACTCCAGTCTCTATATACATTGTCTCATCTCCTTTGTCTGACGTTGATCCTCTTGCCTCCTTTTTATAAGGACTTTTGTGATTACATTGGGCCCACCAGTATCATCCAGGATAATATCTCCATCTCAGCATCTTTAATCACACTTTCAAAGTCCCTTTTACCATAAAAGGCAACATAGTCACAGGTTCCAAGAATAGGATGTGGACATCTTTGTGGGGGTCATTATTCAGCCTATCACAGCCACAAGACTTTTCTCCTGTTTTCTTCTAGAAGGTTTATGGTTTTAACTCTTATGTTTAGGTCTATAATTCATTTTGATTTAGTGTTTTTTTGCATGGTGTGAGATAAGGATAGTAGTTAATTATTTTACATATAACAATCCAGTTATTCCAGCACCATTTATTGAAGACTATTCTCCTCCTCCTCCCTGCATTGAATTATCTTAGCAACTTTGTCAAAACTCAATTGGCCATATATGTGCAGGTCTATTCCGGGACTCTGAATTCTGTTCCATTCATCTGTATGTCTATCTTTATGCCAATAGCATTCTGTCTTAACTACCGTAGATTTAATGTAAGTTTAAACATCAGGTGATGTAAACCTTTAAAATTTGTTCTTTTTAAAATTTGTTCTGGCTATTTTGGGTCCTGTGCATTTCTATGTAAATATTAGAATTAACTTGTCAATTTCTATGAAAAAAAGGCTGCAGAGATTTTTATTGGGATTGAATTAAAATTATAGACCGTTTTGAAGAGAATTGACATTTTAAAAATATTGAGTCTTTCAATCCATCAATCCATGAGCAGAGTATATCTCTTTATTATGTAAGTCTCCTTTAATTTCTCTCAATCATGTCTTGAAATTTTCTGTGTACAGGTTTTGCACTTCTTTGTTAATTTGTTCTTAAGAATGTTTTGTCTTACTACAAATGGATTTTTAAATTTTTAATATCTTATTATTTATCACTGGTAAGTAGAAATCCAATCATTTTGGTGTAACTGATCTTGTGTCTTACAATTTTGCTAAATTCATTTATTAGTTTCAGATATTTTGTATGTATCTGTCTCCCCCATGCTGTGTACCCACTGATGTCTCTGTTCATTTTTTAAAATCTTACTTTGATTTTTTAGCTGGGCTTTCTATGGGTTTCCCCTGTGACTGCATAGCTTAGTGATCAGCAAATGATTAGGCAGAAGATATGTTCAAACAACTCTAGCCCATAAGTCTTCCACTTTCTTCCAGTGGATCTATGGGTGGCCTTGGGAGTGAATTCAATGTTCAGGCAGTTTTCAAGATATCCTCAAGATATCCTTTTTGCTGGGCCTTCCTAGGTTTACCCTGTATATGTTTGCATTTTCCCAGTCAGCCAAAGATGTGTGGAGAGCTTATCTAGCCCTTTTATAGTTCTCTCATTATTAGAATATTCCCATCATATTTCTGTTTTATCTGCTGCTCACCCCAACAAGGACTACAAACTTAGGCTAGCCAAACTGTAGGTTGTCCTTCTTGTTTGTTACTTTTACTGACAAACTGCTGGGTGTAGGCTTTGCTCTTTGCTCCAAATCAAGGCATTACCTCCTGGCAGTGAAGCTTTGGTTTTCCAGCCAGCTCACCTTAGTAAATCTACCATAACCATTCTAGCTGGAGGAGCTAGAATGGGAGTAGTCCCAGGCAAGAACGCTGCAGACTCCCACTGTTCTTACTGGAATTTATAGCAGGTTCATAAATAAATGCTTCTATGTTTATTTGTTATTTGCCTTTTGTCAATTTCCAGGGCCTTATAATGTTCAGTTTTATACTTATTTTGGAGGGATAGGATTTGCTGAACTTTTCACTCTGATAAAGCTGAAAGTCTTATGATCTAATAGACTTTTCAATATGAGCTGATAAAACTTCATTTGAGAGTGTAAATGTTTAAGGATAGCCAAGAAAAGTCTTGACAAAAAATAATGTGTTCAGAAAATCTTACTCTCCTAGATATCACTGTACCCCAAACATATGTACAGTTATTATGGGTCAATTATAAATAAAATAAAACTTTAAAATTACTTAAAACTGTAATAGTAAAAAACATGTGAGCCTGACACAGATATAAACATATAAATCAATGAAATAAAATAGTTTCCAGAAACACACCTATATGCATGTGGGAATTTAATATACAATACATATGACATATCAAATCAATGAGGAAAAAAGGGTGTTTGAACAATTGACCAAGCATTTGAAATAAAAAAATAAAGGCACACCATAGATATAAATTAAAAATGGAGTCAGACTCTTTATTGAAAAGTATTTAATTTTTTCTCAAAGTTCAGTTTTATCCGTAGCTCATATATTTTGATAATGTAGACTTTATTTTTAGGTTCTCTGCATTTTCTGTTTTGATTTCCTCTTTGACAGGAGAGTTATTTAGGAGACAGTATCTTTTTGTTTCACAATAATCAGGTTTGGGTTTTGTTGTTGTTTCTCAATCTGTTGTTATGTTCTAATTTTATTGCCTATTTCAGCATATGTATTTTGTCTTTTGGAATATGTTGAAATTTTCTTGTGGGTAATACCTAGCTAATTTTTAACTGGTTTATTGAGATATACAATTCATACAGTATAAATTCACCATTTTAAAGTATACAGTTCAATGGATTTTATTATATACACAGAGTTTTCCAACTATCACCACAATCCAATTTTAAAACATTTTCGTCACTCTAAAAAGAAACCCACTGAAGATGGCTGACCAGAGACACCAGCTGCCAGATCATTTCAGAAAGAAGGAAACATTTTAGATGAAAAAGAAAAAACAAACAAGGGAGAGAGAGGAAGACATCAGCTACCAGAGCATCTCAGTAGGAAGGAAAGGTTTTAGATGAAAGAGAAAAAAACAAACAGATAAACATAGATTGGGTGTAATTCTAATGGAAGGGTGCCAGAACCTGCGGGGGACTCCATGGGAAGAAGTGGCAGAGCAGAACAAGAAGGAGCAAGATATCAGTGGAGATCACCCTCGAGGGGCTTGGAGTCCAGCAAAAAGGGTAGGTGGATCCAATTGTTTCTCCCACCTTCACATCTCTGACAGTCAGTGGGCTTCTGAGCTGCTGGAGTGACTTTCTGCCCACATGAGCCTAAGAGCTGCTGCCACCAGAAAACTAGGAGCTTCTTATGGACAAACTACCAGGCTCCCAGTCCACTGGGGCACTTCCTGTCACAACAGACCTGAATCAAGATGGCAGGCACCATATTGCTTCTCTACCCACCATGCGCCTTTGTCCTCCCCAAGGGACTTCAGCTTCTCTGTTTTTGGCTTGTTTGTTCCCACACAAACGTTTCCCACCTCTGGCCCAGACTGTGGGAGACACAGGGATCCAGTGGGTCCCAGGGCAAGGAAATTCCAGGTGGGCTGCCTTCTGGAGAGGGGAAAGGAAATGACCAGAGTGCTAGCTTTCCTCCATTCAGACTCTTTTCCTCCCCCTTCACTCCCCCACCTGTGGTTGCTGAGAGAGACAATTGAGCCACCACACCAAGGATTCTACAGAAAGTGGGGCTCAAACCATTTCCTCTTAAAGTCCTACAGTGGACTAAGGGGTACTCAGACTGTGAGCTCCCTGCTCCCTGGCCCTCCCTGGTGCTGCATAAACAGTGGCTCCATCAGAGCCAGGCTCACCCTGAAGCAGAGGGACATCAAACCTGCTGGGAGACCCCATAGGGAACTTGGGAACAGCACGCTTCTCCTTTCCCATGGTCAGGGATTTAACTTTGGGGACCCAGGGGCAGGCCTGCAGGCCAGATCCCATACCCCCAGGACTCAGTTGTGTTGCTTGGGGGCAAGGAGGGGAGATTTGTGAACTTATCTTGGAAGGTGAGGGAGCCTGAGTGGGAATAACTGAGAGGAGAGTGCAGTGTGGGTCCCAGCTGTGGCATACTCTCAGAGCACCCCTCCCCCCACAGGAAGGCCATGCTCTCTGACAAGGCTGGGATCCTGGGTGGGGAAGGTCCCCAGCCCGCAGTGCAATTGTTGGGGAGCTTAGCTAGTTCAAACTCCTACCTGCCAGCAGACATTGGAGGGAGACTGTGGAGCAGGGGAGGAGGGAGAAGAGAAAAACCAGCTCCTGAGAGCCAGATTGTGAATATCAGATGGTACCGTCTACACAAGCAGGCTTTCTGGTGCAATGGGGCCATTTCAGACCCTCCCTGGTGGATTTCCCCAGAAGCCAGGAGTGGACCATTGACTCCTGCCAAAACAGATACATTGCCAGCTTTTGTGGAGCCTGAAGGCAGACTCAGCCAACCCAGCCCTGCCCAGCCTCATTCCCCCACCTGCATCTGCTGTGGCAGAGAATATGGACTCACCTGGAAGTTACAGGGCCCCACCCACCACCTGGGGCATTTGAGTGCTTCTCATGAAGTACTAGAGCCAGTCACAAGTCCTAAAAACAACACTGCAACTTACGCCTTATGGCAAGTGCCACCTACTAACAGTGAGGTCAATCTGCATTGTCCTTTACAGCAACTATTGACTCGAGCATACGGGGTGTGGTTGATTCTCACCCACAAGAAGCACCTACTATCTCAGAGATTAAACTGAGTGTGTCAATTCAGTTCACACTGTTAAGAAGACCACAAGGTTGGGGAAAGAGAAAGGATTTCAAACACCTCCATCCTCCCTCATCAAAGAGAGACAAGGAATCTGCCCACTCCAATAGCTCTCCACAGCTACAATGTACAAACAACTAGCAACTGAGAAAACCACCACACTGAGGATATCTGTAACCAAGGTATCCATCCAGAACCTAGATTGCCATCAGAACACCAACAAGCAAAGCCGAAGGTTCTTACTCAACATATGCTACAAACACATCCATACAAGTGAGGGGGGAAGAAAAAGTCCCACCTAAACAAAAGAAAACCTAAAAATAAGAAGCAACAACTTCTCCAGCTAAGAAGGAATCGGCAAAAGAACTCTGGAAATGTGAAAAATCAGAGCAAAAGGACAAACCCAAAAGGGAGCACCAGCTCTCTAGCAATGGATACCAACCAAAATGAAAATATTGAAATGACAGATAAAGAATTCCAAATATGGATTGTAAGGAAGCTCAATGAAATCCAATAGAAAATAGAAAACCACCTCAAAGAAACCAGAAAAATAATTGAGGAAATGTATGAAAAATTTACTAAAGAGATAGACTTATTTAAAAAAATGCAACCTCTGGAAATGAAAAATTCACTAAAGGAAATACAAAACACAGTGGGAAGTTTTAAGAATAGACTAGACCAGGCAGAAGAAAGAATGTCAGAGCTTGAAGACAACTTTTTGGAATTAATTCAGTCAGTCAAAAATAAAGAACAGAGAATTAAGAGGAATGAACAAAGCCAATAAGAAATATGAGATTATGTAAAATGGCCAAATATAAGAATAACAGGCATCCCTGAGGGTGAAGAAGAAAATGCACGGGGGCTGGAAAATATATTTGAGGGATTAATTGAGGAAAACTTCCCTGCCTGGTCTTGCTGTAGATTTAGACATCTAGCTGCAAGAAACTCAACAAGCACCTGGGAGATTCACTGCAAAGAGGCAATCTCCAAGACACCTAGTCATCAGGCTGGCCAAAGTCAACACGAAGGAGGAACTCCTGCAAGCTCTAAGGTGAAATCATCAAGTAATTCACAAAGCAAAACCCTTCAGGCTAACTGCAGACTCCTCAACTGAGACCTTACAAGCCAGAAGGGATTGGGGCCGCATTTCAGTCTTCTTAAACAGAACAACCGCCAGCCCAGAATTTTGTATTCTGCAAAACTAAGTTTCATACATGAAGGAGAAATAAAGAGTCTCTAGAGAAGCGAACACTGAGGGGATTAGTCAAGTCCAGACCTTCCCTGCAGGAAATACTCAGAACTGCATTATACATGGATTAGCCCAAGAGTCACCCATCAGTGTAAAACCACCCAAAAGCTAAAACTCAGAACTCATATAAAAAAATAGTACAAGAGGTAAAACAAAGCAATAAGGCACTACCCAACAGGATGAACAGAACAGCATCCCACATATAAATTCTATCAATCAATGTGAATGTTTTGAATTCCCCATTCAAGAGACATAGGCTGGATGAATGGATAAAAAAACCAAGCCAAGTATTTGCTGTCTCCAGGAAACACATCTAACCCTCAAGGATTCATACAGACTCAAGGTGAAGGGATGGAAAAAAAATTCCATGCAAATGGAAATCAAAGGAAAGCAGGTGTAGCCATTATCATATCCAATAAAATTGACTTTAAATAAAAAATAGTAAAGAAAGACAAAGATAGTAATTATATAATGGTAAAGGGAGCAATTCACCAAGAAGACATAACAATCCTAATATTTATGCACCTAACACAGAAGCACCCAGATTCATAAAGAAAACCCTACTAGATCCAAGCGAAGAGATAAACACTAGCATCATAATTGCCGGGGGATTCAACACCAAACTGACAGATCTGGACAGATCACCCAAGAAGAAAATAAATGAAAAAACAGCGGACTTAAACAGCACTCTAGAACAAATGGGCCTAAGAGACATTTACAGAACATTTCCAAAAACTACTGAGTATATATTCTTCTCATCAGCACATGGAACATTCTGCAAGATTGATCATATTTTAGGCCACAAACATGGCTGAACAAGTTCAAAAAAATAGAAATCATGCCATGTATCTTTGGCAGACCACAGTGAAATAAAATTAAAAATCAACTCAAAGAGAAACACTGAATTCTACACAAAGTCATGGAAATTAAACAACTGGATGCTGAACAATTATTGGATAAAAAATGAAATTAAGATAGAAATCAATAGATTCTTTGAACTGACTTACAAAGGGGACACAAGCTATCAAAATCTGTGGGTTTTATCAAAAGCAGTCCTAAGGGGAAAATTCATAGCCTTAAATGCCCACATGAAAAAGACAGAAAGATCACAAATTAACAATCTAATGACATGTCTCAAGGAACTAGAAAAGGAAGAGCAAACCAATCTCAAACCCAGCAGAAGACAAGAAATAACTAAAGTCAGAGCTGAACTAAATGAAATCAAAAACAAGAAAATAATACAGAAGATCAATGAAACAAAAATGTAGTTCCTTGAAAAGATAAAGAAAATTGATAGACCTCTGGCTAGATTAACCAGGAACAGAAGAGAAAGTACCCAAATAAGCTCAATAAGAAATGAAAAAGGAGATATTACAACTGATACCACAGAAATACAAAATACCATCTGTGAATACTATGAAAATCTCTGTGCACATAAACTCGAAAAAATGGACAAATTCCTGGAAACACGCAACCTCCCAAGACTCAATCAGGAAGAAATAGAACTCTTGAACAGACCAATAACAATCAATGAGATTGAAGAAGCAATAAAAAATCTTCAAATAAATAAAAGACTCAGACTAGATGGATTTACAGCCAAATTTTATCAGCCATACAAAGAAGAGTTGGTACCCATTGTACAAAAATTATTCCATAAAATCAAAAAGGAAGAAATCCTCCACAACTCATCCTATAAAGCCAGTATCACCTTGATTCCAGATCCAGGAAAGGACACAACAAAAAAGTGAAAGCTACAGACCAATATCTCTTATGAATATAGATGCAGAAATCTTAAATAAAATACTGGCAAACCGAATTCAACAGCACATCAAAAAAATAATCCACCATAACCAAGTGGGCTTCCTCCCAGAGATGCAAAAAAGTTTCAACATTTGTAAATCAATAAATGTGATTCACCACATAAACAGAAGCAAAAACAAAGATATGATCATCTCAAGAGATGCTGAAAAAGCATTCAACAAAATTCAGCACCCTTTCATGGTAAGAATGCTCAAGAAACTTGGCATAGAAGGAACATATCTTAAAATTATAAAACCCATACATGACAAACCAACAGGGAGCATGATACTGAAAGGGGAAAAGTTGAAAGCATTCCTACGAAGAACTGGAACAAGACAAGGATGCCTGCTGTCATCACTTCTATTCAACATAGCCCTGGAAGTCCTAACCAGAGGAATCAAGGAAGGGAAAGAAATTAAGGTTATCTAAATTGGGAAAGAGGAGGTCAAACTATCACTTTTCGCTGACGATATGTTCTTTTTTATTTCAGAATATTATAGGAGTACGACCTATTTGGTTACATAAATTGCCTTTGCACCGCCTGAGTCAAAGTTACAAGTGTGCCCATCCCCCAGACAGCACACACCACACCCATTAGGTGTGAATTTACACATCCCCTCCTCCCCACTTCCAACCTGCCCGCCACCCAATGAATGCTACTTCCCATATGTGCACATAAGTGTTGATTGATTAGTACCAATTTAATGGTGTGTATAGGTGGTGTTTCTCTGTTCTTATGATACCTCACTTAGAAGAATGGACTCCAGCTCCATCCAGGATAATATAAGAGGTATTAGTTCACCATTTTTTATGGCTGAGTAGTACTCCATGGTATATATATACTACATTTTATTAATCCACTCGTGTATTGATGGGCACCTGGGTTGTTTCCACATCTTTGCAATTGTGAATTGTGCTGCTATAAACATTTGAGTGCAGATGTCTTTTTTATAGAATGTCTTTTTTTTCTTTGGGTAAATACAAAGCTGTGGGATTACTGGATCAAATGTTAGTTATACTTTTAGTTCTTTGAGAGGTATCTCCATATTACTTGCCATAGAGGTTGTACTATTCTGCATGTGCACCAGCAGAGTATGAGTGTTTCTGTCTCTCCGCCTCCGTGCCAGCATTTGTTGTTTGGGACTTTTTGATAAAAGCCATTCTCACTGGGTTTAGGTGATATCTCATTGTGGATTTGATTTACATTTCCCTGATGATTAGAGATGTTGAGCATTTTTTCATATGTTTCTTGGCCATTAGTCTGTCTTCTTTTGAAAAGTTTGTGTTCATGTCCTTTGCCCACTTTTTAATGGGATTGTTTGATTTTTTCATGCTGACTTTACTAAGTTCTATATAAATTCTAGTTATCATTCCTTCATTGGATGTACATCATGCAAATATTTTTCACCGAATCTGTAGGTTGTCTATTCACTCTAATGATTGTTTCCTTGTCTGCGCAGAAGCATTTTAATTTGACCAGGTCCCATTTATTTATTTTTTTGTTGCTGTGATTGCTTTTCAGGTATTCTTTATAAATTCTTTGCCTAAGCCAATGTCTATAAGAGTTTTTCCAACATTTTCTTCTACAATTCTTATAATGTCATGCCTTAGGTTTAAGTATGTTATCCATTGTCCATTGATTTTTGTGAGGTGAGAGGTGTGGATCCTGTTTCATTCTTCTACATGTGGCTATCCAATTTTCCCAGGGCCATTTATTGAATAGAGATTCTTTTCCCCAGTGAATGTTTGTGTATGTTTTGTCAAATATCAGATGGCAATATGAGGATGATTTTATATCTGGATTCTCAGTCCTATTCCATTGGTCCATGTCTCTGTTCTTGTGCAAGCACCATACTGTTTTGGTTACTATAGCCTTGTAGTGTAGCTTGAAGTGTGACAAATTGATGCCTCTCAATTTGTTCTTTTTGCTTAATGTTACTTTGGCTATACGGGGTCTTCTCTGGTTTCATACGAAATGTAGAATTATTTTTCTAGGTTGTGAAAAATGATGTTGGTGTTTGAATAGGGAATGTATTGAATCTGTAGATCACTTTGGGTAGTATAGACATTTTAACAATATTGATTCTGCTGATCCAGGAGCATGGTATGGTTTTCCATCTATTTATGTACTCCGCTATTTCCTTCTTCAGTGTTTCATAGTTCTCCCTGTAGAGACCTTTTGCCTCCTTAGTTAAATATATTCCTAGGTATTTTATTTTCTTTGTTGCTATTGTGAAAAGTGTTGAGTCTATGATTTGGTTCTCAGCTTGACTGTTGTTGTTGTATATATATGCTACTGATTTGTGTACATTGATTTTTCAACCTGAGACTTTGCTGAACTTATTTATCAGTTCTAGGAGTCTGTTGGCAGAGTCCTTGGTGTTTTCTAGATAAAAGATTGTATCATCAGCAAAGAGCAATAGTTTGATCTCCTCTGCCCCCATTTGGATGCTCGTGATTTACTTCTCTTGTCTGATTGCTCTGGCTAGGACTTCTAGCACTATGTTTAATAGAAGTGGTGATAGAGGGCAACATTGTCTGGTTCCAGTACTACGTGGGAATGCTTTCAATTTTTCCCCATTCAGTATGATGTTGGCTGTGGGTTTCTCATGTATGGCTTTTATCATTTTGATGTATTTCCCATCTATGCCTATTTTGTTAAGCATTCTTATAATAAAAGGGTGCTGAATTTTGTCAAATGCTTTTTCTATGTCTGTTAAGAAGACCGTATGTTTTTGTTTTTACATCTATTCATGTGGTGAATTACACTTGTAGATTTGTGTATGTTGAACCATCCCTGCATCTCTGGGATGAAGCCCACTTGTTCGTGATGGATTATTATTATTTTTTTTTTTGATGAGAAGCTGAGTTTGGTTTGCTAGGGTTTTGTTGAGAATTTTTGCATCTATATTCATAAGAGATATTGGTCTGTAGTTTTCTCTTTTTGTTGAGTCCTTTTCTGGCTTTGGTATCAAGGTGACTTTGGCTTTGTAAAATGTGTTGGGGAGGATTCCTTCCCTTCTGATGTTGTGGAATAATTTTTGCAGGATAGGTACCATTTCCTTTGTAGGTCTTGTAAAATTCGGATGTGAAACCATGTGGTTGGGGACATTTTTTCTGGAAGATTTTTACTTCTTTTTCGATTTTGGTACTTCATATTGGTCTGTGCAGGAATTCTATTTCTTCCTGATTGAGCCTAGGGAGGCCTTTTTTTCTAAGAATTTGTTCATTTCATCCATGATTTCAAGTTTATGTGCATAGAGATTCTTATAGTATTCAGAGATGATATTTTGTATTCCAAACTATCGGTTGTAATTTCTCATTTTTCATTCTGGATTCAGCTTATTAGAGTCCTTTCTTTTCTACTTCTGGTTAATTTAGCAGTAGTTCCATCAATTTTGTTTATCTTTTCAAAGAACCATTTTTATGTTTCATTAATCTTCTGTATAGTTCTTTTTTTATCGATTTCATTAAGTTGTGCTCTGATCTTGGTTATTTCTTTTCTTTTGATGGGTTAAGGATGGGTTTGCTCATCCTTTCCTTGTTCCTTGAGATGATTCATTAGATTGTTGACTTTTGATCTTTCTGTCTTTGGTATGTAGGCATTTATGGCTATGAATTTTCCTGTCAGGATTGTTTTAGCTGTATCTCACAGATTTTGATAACTTTTGTCCCCTTTATCATTTAGTTCAAAGACTCTTTTGATTTCCATCTTAATTTCCTCCTTGACCTCACTATCATTCAGTGGTAGGTTGTTTAGCTTCCATGACTTTGTGTACAGATGAGTGTTTCTGTTGGAGTTGATTTCCAATTTCATTCCACTGTAGTCTGAGAAGATGCATGGTATAATTTCTATTTTTTTTATTTTTGAGACACGTTTTGTGGCCTAGGATGTGACCAAGCTTAGAGAATGTCCCATGAGCTGATGAGAAGAACATACTCAGTGATTTTTGGGTAGAATATTCTGTATATGTCTGTTAGGACCATTCATTGTAGAGTTCTAATTATGTCCATTGTTTCTTTGTGTATTTTCTGTTTGGAGGATCTTTCCTATTCTGCTGGAGGGCTGTAGAAGTGCCCAGCTATTACAATGCTGCTTTTTGTTATTTTGTTTAGATCCAGTAGGTCTTGCTTTGTGAATCTTGGCTCACCTGTGTTAGGTGTGTATATATTTAGAATTTTGTGTCTTCTTGTTGAATTTTTAAATTGTTCCTTATACCATTATATAATGACCATCTTTGTCTTTCTTTATTTTGCTGATTTGAAGACTCTTTCATCTGCTCTAAGTACTGCCACACCAACTTTCTTTTGGTTTCCATTTGCACAGAATATTGTTTTCCATTCCTTCACTTTGATCTGAATGAGTCCTTGTAGGTTAGATGTGTTTCCTGGAGACAGAAGACACTCGGCTTGTATTTTTTTGTCCATTCAGGCAGCCTATGTCTCTTGAGTGGGGAGTTCAAGCTATTTACGTTTATTGAAAGAATTGATAGATATGGTGTATTTCTGTTCTTCCTGTTCAGTAGAACTTTGTTGCTTTGTTTTATCTCTTGAGCCATTGTGGTAGCTGGCCTTTGACATTTAGATTTTGGGTAAGTTTACACTGGTGGGTGTCTATCGTGCTGATCTGTGTATAATGAAGTTCTGAGTACATCCTTCAGGGCAGGTCTTCTCTTGACAAATTCCCTCAGGGTTTGCTTGTCTGCAAAAGTCTTTATTTCCCCTTCATTTATGAAACTTAGTTTTGCAGGATACAAAATTCTAGGCTGGCCATTATTCTGTTTGAGAAGACTGAAAATGGGGCCCCAA
The DNA here is from genome assembly GCA_023783475.1 of Daubentonia madagascariensis. Lineage (NCBI taxonomy): Eukaryota > Metazoa > Chordata > Mammalia > Primates > Daubentoniidae > Daubentonia > Daubentonia madagascariensis. Next base: position 178,769 of record JAKFHU010000969.1, read on the forward strand.
TCCCTTCTGGTTTGTAAGGTCTCAGTTGAGAAATCTGCAGTTAGTCTAATGGGTTTTCCTTTGTAAGTTACCTGCTGCTTTCACCTCATGACTCATAGGAGAGCCTCTTTCATGTTTATTTTGGCCAGTCCAATGACTATGTGTCTTGGTATTTGCCTCTTTGCAATGAATCTCCCAGGAGTCCTTTGAGCTTCTTGTACCTGGATATCTAGATTTCTAGCAAGGTCAGGGAAATTTTCCTCAATTATTCCCTCAAGTAGGTTTTCCAACCCTTGTGTATTTTCTTCTTCACCCTCAGAGATGCCTATGATTCTTATGTTAGGCCTCTTTACATAATCCCATATTTCTCATAGGCTTTGCTCATTCCTCTTATTTCTCTGTTCTATCTCTGTGACTGACTTGTTTAATTGGAAGGTGTTGTCTTCAAGCTCTGAGATTCTTTCTTCTGCCTGCTAACCTATTCTTAAGGATTTCCCCTGTGTTTTGTAGTTCCTTGAATGAATTTTTCATTTCCAGTTCTGTTTGATTTTTCTTTAATATTTCAATTTCTTTAGTGAATTTTTCATTCATTTCCTGCATTGTTTTTGTGGTTTCTTTGTGTTGGGTTTTTATTTTATCTTGTATTTCATTGAGCTTCCTTACAATCCCTGTTTGAAATTCTTCATCTGTCATTTCAATGTTCAGATTTTGTTTGGTATCAATTGGTATCACTGGTGTTTACTTTTGGGGGTGTCCCTCTCACTCTGATTGTTCATACTTCTGGTGTTCTTTCGCACATTCCTTCTCATATGGAGCAGCCATTGCTTCTTACTTTTGGATTTTCTTTTGTTTAGACAATGACACATCCAGTTTAATCTCTGAGACAGTAGGTGGTGCTTGTGGGTGAGAATCAACCACACCCTGTATGACAAGTCAGTAAATGCAGTAAAAGCATGTGCAAATTGGCCTCCTTGTCAGTAGGTTGTGCTTTCCAGAAGGAACAAGGCTCAATGTTATTTTGGAGTCCTGTGACCAGCTCTAGCTCCTCAGGAAAAGCACTCAAATTCCCCAGGTGGTGTTTGAGGCCCTGGGACTTCCAGGTGAGTCCTTATTCTCCACCACAGCAGAAGCAGGTGGGGGAGTGAGGCTGGGCCGTGCTGGATTGGGTGAGTCTGCCTTCAATCTCCACAAATGCTGTGGCAAGGGATCTGCTTTGGCAGAGGTCAAAAGTCTGCCCCCTGCCTCTGGGCAAAGCTGCCAGGGAGGGGCTGAAGTGGCCCCACTTAACCAGAAAGTCTGTATGTGGAGACCAGGCTGTCTGAGACCTGCAATCTGTCATTCTGGAGCAGGCCTCACTCCTTTCCACCCTCTCCTATTCCACGGTTTCCCCCAGGCCTCTGCTGGCAGGCAGGGCCTCAAGCCAGCCAGGCTCCCCCATGACTGTGTTGTGGGCCAGAAGGTTCCCTGACCAGGATCCCAGCCTGAGCTGGGAGTGCGGCCCTCCCATGGGAGGAGGGTTGCCCTGTGACCATGCTGCAGCTAAGACCCACACTGCACTCTCACCCTGATCTTCCCCTGCAGGCACCCACAGCTCACGAGACTAATTCCCAAATATCTTCTCTGTGCTTCTGGGCAATGCAATGCAATTGAGCCCTGGGTGTATGGGATCTGGCCTATGGGCCTGGCCCTGGGGCCCTGGAGATCAATCCCTGACCATGCCTGGGAGAAGGATGCTCGTGCCAAGTCACCCATGGGGTGCCCAAGCTGGTTTGATTTTCTTCTGCCTTGGGACATGTCTTGCTCTGATGGGGCTGCCAGGTAAGCAGCAGTGGGGGGGGCCAATGGGCAGGGAGCTCACAGTCCAAGCACCCTTCAGTCCACTGCCGGACTCCAAAAGGAAAGGTCTGAGCCCCACTCCCTGTGGAAGCCTACTTGTGGTGCTCAATTGCCTCTCTCGGCAGCTGCAGGTTGGGGAGGGGAAGGGGAGAGAGAGAGCCTGGGTGGAGGAATGTCTGCACTCTTGTTGCCTCCAACCCTCAGAGGCAGTCCGCCCAAAATGACTGGGTTCTGGAGTCAAGCAGATCACCCAGGACCCACTGGATCCCTGTGGCTCCTGAAGTCTGGTCTGGAGTTGGGAAATGTCTGTGTGGAACGAGCAAGAGAGAATCTGAGGAGTTGAAGCCCTCTGGGAAGGACAAAGGCACAGGGTGGGTAGAGAAGCCTGCCATCTTGGCTTGAGTCTGTTGGGTGGGAGGTGCCCCGGGGGGGGCAGGAGCCTGATGCCCTGTCTGCAAGAAGCTCCCAGCTCACTGGCAGCAGCAGTCTCTGGGCTCATGCGGGAGAAGGTCTCTCCAGCAACTCCAGAGCATGCAGATGGTGGCTGACCTGACCTGGAGGGTGCGGTCAGGGCCAGGCAGGCAGGAGGTAGCTGGAGCATGGAGGGTGGGTTCAGGGTGGACAGGCTGCAGTCTTCTTCTTAGGCACAAGGGTTCCACAGATGCCAGGTCAGACATGCAGAGGTCGCAGCTCTCTTCGCACCTCCCAGGACCTGACAAAGTGGTTGCCTGAGGCCTCTCTGGGTGGATTCTGTTGCGCCCGATATGACAGCCTCCAAGCCACATCTGTGGTGGACCCAGAGGCAAAACCTCTGACCAGGGGCTCCAAGGCAGGGGCTGTGAAAATGGCAGGCTGACCCAACCAGAGGACGGGGTCAGGGATGGACAGGCAGGAGGCAGCCGGGGCCTGGAGGATGGGTTTGGGGTGGACAGGCTGCAGTCTTCTTCTTAGGCACAAGGGTCCCACAGATGCCAGGTCAGACATGCAGAGGTTGAAGCTCTCCTCACCCCACCTATGATCCACCAAAGCTGTCAACCAGGGCCTCTCAGGGCGGAGCCTGTTGTGCCCCAATATGAGAGCCTCCAAGCCAGGACTGGGGTGGAGCTGGAAGCTAAGCCTCTGACCAGGGCTTCCAAGCCAGGGGCTGTGCAGATGGCAGGCCAATCCAACCTGGAGGGCGGGGTCAAGGCCAGGCAGGCAGGAGGCAGCTGGGGCCTTGAGGGAAGGTTCAGGGTCAAGCAGGCTGCAGGCTGCATCCTAGGCACCAGAGTCCTGTGGATGCCAGGTCAGATATGCAGAGGTTGCAGCTCTCCATACCCCACCCAGAACCTGCCAAAGCAGTCACCCAGAGCCTCTCAGATCACTGCCTGCTGCTCTCTGGTCAATTCCTGTGCCTAGGTTCTGCTGTGCTCTAGGGGTGAAGCACCTGGCTCAAAATTCCAGGGTACAGTTCAGAGAAGCCACAAATCAGTCCAGTCCCTCCCCAGCCCAGTGTAGACCCGGCACTGTGCACCCAAGAGTTCAAGATGGCCCTAGCTGTTGCCTCCTCTCCACAGTGCCTGTTGTTTAGTGCACCGGCTCTGCACCAACTCCAGGCAGGTCCCTGTCTGACCGGGTAGGAGGGCTGTGGAGGTGGTGGGTGCCGTCTTGCACCCACCACCTCCACAGACCTGAGGTGGGAGGCCTCAGACCACACTGCACCAGCAAGTTGAGCGTGGCACTCCCATGCTCTATTCTCCTACAGTTCTCCTCACATTCTCTAGTGTTTGTATATGCATTACCCCATCACCTTTTTTTCCACACTGAGTGTCCCATGTTGCTTCTCTATGAATTCACAATGCTGCTTCTGGGGCAAGCAATCCATATGTGGGCAGCTGCCTGCACCTTTCACTTCTTTCCTTGGGAGCCGTGAGCTGGCAGGCTGTCTCTAGTCTGCCATTTTTTGAGTATTCTGATATGTTCTTATATTTAGAAAACCCCAAGGATTGCACCAAGATACTCCTGGAATTGATAAATAAATTCAGCAAAGTTTCAGGTTATAACATCAATATACACAAATCAGTAGCATTCCTATATACCAGTAACAGTCAAGCTGAGAATCAAATCAAAGATTCAATATCATGCACAATAGCTACAAAGAAAATAAAATACCTAGGAGTATACATAACCAAGGAGGTGAAAGATCTCTACAAAGAGAACTATGAAACACTGAGGAAAGAAATCGCTGATGATACAAACAAATGGAAAAACAAATTGTGTTCATGGATTGGTAGAATTAACATTGTTAAAATGTCCATACTACCCAAAGTGAATTACGGATTCAATGCAATCCCCATTTTCACAGATCTAGAAGAAATAATTCTAAGCTTCATTTTGAACCAGAAAAGAGCCTGAATAGCCAAAGCAATTTTAAGCAAAAGGAAAAAAATCTGGAGGCATCACATTACCAGACTTCAAACTACACTACAAAGCTGTAGTAACCAAAGCACCATGGTACTGGCACAAAAATAGAGACATAGACCAATGGAACAGAACAGAAAACCCAGACATAAAACCATCCACCTACAGCCAACTAATCTTTGACAAAGCAGACAACAATATACATTGGAGAAAATAATCCCTATCAGTAAATGGTGCTGGGACAACTGTTTAGCCACATGCAGAAGAACGAAGCAGGATCCATATCTCTCACCACTCACAAAAATTAATTCAAGATGGATAAAAGGCTTAAATGTAAGGCATTAAACCATAAGAATGCTAGAAGAAAATGTTGGAAAAAGTCTTCTAGATATTGGCCTAGGCAAAAAATTTATGAAGACTCCAATGGCAATCACAGCAACAGGAAAAATAAATAAATGGGACTTGATTACATTAAAAAGCTTCTGCACAGCTAAGGAAATACTCAATAGAGCAAATAGACAACCTACAGAATGGGACAAAATATTTGCAAGCTATACATCTGATAAAGGACTAATAACCAGAATCTATAAAGAACTCAAGCAAACCAGTAGGAAAAAAAAGCAACCTCATTAAAAAGTTGGCAAAAGACATGAACAGAAGTTTTTTAAAAGAAGATGGACAAATGGCCAATAAACATATGAAAAAATGTTCAATGTCACTAGATGTCAGGGAAATGCAAATTCAAACCACAATGAGATATCACCTTACCCCAGTTAGAATAGCTTTTATTTAAAAATCCCAAAACAGTAGATGCTGTCATGGATGCAGAGAGAAGGGAATGCTTAAACACTGTTGGCGGGACTGCAAATTAGTACAACCTCTATGGAAGACAGTATGGAGATTCCTCAAAGAACTAAGAGTAGACCTAACATTTGATCCAGCAATCCCACTACTGGGTATCTACCCAAAGGAACAGAAGTCATTTTATCAAAAAGACACCTGTACTTGAATGTTTATTGCAGCACAATTCACAATTGCAAATATGTGGAATCAACCCAAGTGCCCATCAATTCATGAGTGGATTAACAAAATTTGGTATAGGAGGCCTGTCTGGAAATTATCCAGCCATTGTTAATATAATGAGAATGGTTTGCACAAAATCGATATAACCTGGCAGCCGTGGAGAGTGGACTGGGATGTGCATGCATGAACAATGTCACCCTCACTGTACTGGTCAGGGGGCGCTAGACACGATTGAGTGAGCACATGTACTGTGTGACTGTCACGTTCAAAATGGCTGAGTGAGTAAAGAAGCGAGTTTGTATTAAATTTTGCTTTAAGCTTAAACATTCCTCTGCAGAAACTATTCAGATGATTCAGAAGGCTTTTGGGGATGATACAATGAGTGCAGTGCAAATAAAAGTGTAGCACAAATGCTTCAAAGATAGTTGAGAATCTGTTGAAAGTGATCCACGTTCTGGAAGGCCTTCAATAAGCAAAACACCTGAGAATGTTAAACATGTATGGGTTAGGTTAGGAGACACTGGGAGAACTGTGTGAGGTCCCAAGGTGCCTACTTTGAAGGGGACTGAGGTGTCATTGTCCTATGTACAATGTTTCTTGTATCTTGTATCTTCTTCAATAAATGTCTCTATTTTTCATATTACATGGCTGGATACTTTCCAGACAGACCTCATATGTATACTATGTAATACTACTCAGCCATGGAGAAGGATGGATTAAGGGTTTTTGCAACAATTTGGATAGAACTGGAGACCAATATCCTAAGTGAAGTATCTACATAATGGAAAAACAGACACCACATGTACTCACTATTAAATTGGAACTAACCAATGAGCACACATGTGCACAGAGGGAAGTAAAACTCAGTGGAAGTCAAGCAGGGGGGAAGGGGGAAAGAGGGGATGGGCAAAAACACACCTAATGGGTACAATGAAAAGTATCTGGGTGACAGGCACACTTACAACCCTGACTCAAGCTTAACAAAAGTGATCCATGTAGCCAAAAACATTTGTAGCCCTGTAATATTTTGTAATAATAATAAAAAACAAAAAAAAAAGAAAAAAGAAAAAGAAATAAAATAAAAAAGAAAAAGAAACCCAGTACCTGTTAGAAATCACTCCCCTTCCTTCCCATCACTGTCCCCGAGTCCTTGGGCAGCTACTAATCTAATTCGTCTCTGTAGATTTACCTATTCAGGATATTTCATAAAAATGGAATCATAGGATATGTATTTTCTTGTGACTGGATTATTTAATTGAGCCTAATGTTTTCATGGTTCATCCATAATGCCACATGTATCAGTATTTTACATTTTTACTGCAAGATAATATTCGATTTTATGGATACATGATGTTTTATTATTTATACATTAGTTGATGGGCATTTGGGTTGTTTTCACTTCTTGGCTATTACAAATATTCTGCTATGACTATTCTTATAGCCATAGTTTTTAAGTTCTTATGGTTCTTTATTATTCTCATGGTACAAGTTTTTGTATAGACACATGTTTCCATTTCTCTTTGGTATACACCTAGAAACAGAATTGCTAAGTAGTATGGTAACTCTGTGTTTAACATTTTGAAGAACTGCCAAACTGTTTTCCAAAGGAGCTGCCCCATTTTACATTCCCACCAGCAGTGTATAGGAGTTGAAATTTCTCAGTGTTCTCGCTAACTCTTGTTACTGTCTGTATTTTTTATTATAGCCATCCTAATAGGTGTGATGTGGTATCTGATTGTACTTTTGCTTTGCATTACCCTGATTACTAATGATATTGAGCATCTTTTCATGCACTTATTAGTCATTTGTTATATATTCTTTGGAGAAATGTCTATTTACATCCTTTTTCCATTTTTCAATTGTGATAGTTGTCTTTATATTATTGGGTTGTAAAGTTCTTTATACATTCTGGGTAGAAGTCCCTTATCAGATAAGTGATTTGCAAATATTTTCCTTTCATTCTGAGACCTGTCTTTTCTTTTTCTTGATGGTATCGTTGGCAGCACAAAAGTTGTTTTTTTTTTAATTTTGATGAAGTCCAAACAATATATTTTTTCCTTTGTCACATATTTTTGGTCATGCATATAAGAAAACATTGCCTAATCCAAGATAGTAAAGACTGCTCCTGTCTTTTCTTCCAGAGTCTTATACCTCTTACATCTAGGTCAATTAATCATTTTGAGTTGATTTTTTTGTATTGTGTGAGGCAAGTGTTCAAATTCATTAATTTGCACGTGCATATCTCGTTGTCCCAGCACCATTTGTTTAAAAGGCTATTGTTTCCCCCATTAAATTCTCCTGACACCTTGTAGAAAATAAGGGTTTATTTCTAGGCACCCAATTCTCTTGGTTTTTTCCCTCTTTGAGCCAGACCCTTTCTTTCTTTTCCTTTCTCCCTTTCTTCTTGTATTTTGCTTATTAATGCATTTTTAATTTTATATCATAATGAAATTCCTTCCTTTTTACGTTTGAAAAAACTGAACTTATTTTGATTATCTGAAATCTCTATTATTCCCTTTTAGTCTAGTGGAGTGAAGCTTTCAAAGCTTCTATTTCTGTCTTTGTTTCTGGCTATCGCAAAGCCAGATCCTCTTCTAATAGGTATGTTTTTTTGCCCTTAGGGTAGTTTTCCCTCCTGGTTATCAATAATTGCTTCAGATTTTCAGCGAGCCTTGTTTATTTCACCTCAGGATTGGCTTATTTTAATATTTTTCATAATGTATTCATTTTGGTCCACTCCTATTATATACTCTTTCCTGACCGCTTCATAACAGTCTTCTCTAGTTTAGTTTCATAGGTATAATGTTTACTTGAATATGACTGATGATATTATTGAAAACCTTTTCTAAAGTGTTTGGTTTTGTTTTTTGCAGTGGCTATATTTCATAGGAATATGCTTATTTATAAGATCCTCTTCTTTTAAACTGTTAAAGCTTTTTCTGTTTTTTCAGCCTTAAGATAGATTTATTCTTCTATAGAATTGGGATATAAGACAGATTTATTCATACATTAAAGGAAGCACTTTGGAATCTACAAAGCCCAAATGAGAAAGAGAAGAAATATTTAGAGTTACTGGAGTTCAGAGATCCAGAATCCCGGAGTGAGATGAGGTGGTATGAGAGATGAGGTGGTCAAATAGCTCTAGAGTTGGAGGCATCCACAAAAGAGAGCTTCCTTTGTGTTTTAAATGTTCTTTCTTATATTTGTTGTATTTGTTAGGTGAGAGCTAGGAGCAGAGCTCACATTGGGAGGAAGAGGAAGAAGTGCTCCCACTCTTTGGTGTTTAAATCTAGGCAAGTTGGGAGTAAACTCTCCATTATAGTGGGGTCTCCAGCACCTGGGGTTCTCTGCAAATGTTTTGGCAGGACAAGATGGGCACTTTTGGTTGCTCATTGTCTAGTCCTCACATATAGCCATTGCTGTATAAGTAGAATACTCAGAGAAGCTATTCCTTTACACATGAGATCTCATAAGTATATTGGTTTTACCTTCAGTTTATCAGACAAACCCCAAAAACTTCTGATATTCACTGTCACTTTCCCCCAGTTTCAAGCTTTTGTGTTCCATTGGCCATGCTAATGAGAATTAGTTGGGGTTGGAGAGGAGTCAGTCAGAAATAGGAAGGGGTTACCACCCTATCCTTCCTATTTCTAATTTTAAAGGAGTTATTTGCTTAATCATATTTGTAATAGTATTTATTACATTCAATATTTGTTTTTTCTCACTTTACCTGTTAGTAGATTTCTAACATAAGTATACTTACATCCCTGTGATAAACTCTATTTGATTATAGTGTATTGATATTTTTAATATACTGCCAAGTTTTGCCACTATTTTATTTATAAGTTTAATGCATATATTCATAAATAAAAAGGTATATAATATCTTTAGTATTGGAGATATATTTCCTAATGTTTTGTGCCAGGTTTTTTGCTAGCTTCATAAAGTGAATGAAATATCTTTCAATATTCCCCTATATGCTAGGAATTTTCTACAGGTTTGAAACAATTGTTTCTTTGACATTTGCTAAACTTACCCATAGAGCTAGTGGGGCCCAGAGCTCATTTTTCTTTCTTGGTTATTGGTCTTTACACTTTTTGTATTTCTTTACTTAATTTAGGTAATTTGTATTTTTGCAAAAGATTGTCCCTTTGAGATTTTCAAATGTGCACATTTCATATATTGCAATTTTTCCTCTGTATCTACTATGTTATCCTTCCTCAATTGTTTTAATTGACCATATTTGCCCGAGGTTTGTCTGTTTAATTGCCTTTTTCTAATAAAACCATAGAATTATTTATGAAACTACTATTTTTTCTATTTTCTAATTTTTTTGGTTTTTATATTTATTGTTTTCTTCTTTCCCTTCATTATGTTCTTTTTATAAACTTTTGAGTTGACTTTTACATTTTGACTTTATATCCAAATAAAGCTTTAGTGGCATTTCATAAATTTAATTTAGTTTAATGTTTTATCATTCTTATTAAACTTTAGTTTTTAGAGCAATTTTAAGTTTACAGAAAAATTTCACAGAAAGTACAGAGAGTTCTTATATACCCCCCACATATGTTTTCTCTTATTAACATATTAATGTGGGACATTTGTTACAATTTATAAACAAATATTGATACATTATTGACTAAAGTTCACAGTTTACACTCTTTGTGTCATACACTTCTGTGGGTTTCCACAAATGCATGACATTATGTATCCACCATTACAGTATCATACAGAATAGTTTCAATGACCTAAAAATGCCCTATGATCCCCTATTCATCCCTCCCCCTCCCCCTGAATTCCTGGCAATCACTGATCCTTTTACTTCTTTATAGTTTTACCTTTTCCAGAATGTATATAGCTGAAATATAGCATGTCACATCATCTATGAACAAAAACATTTATTTCTTCTAATCTGTATACCTTTTATTTCCTTTTCTTGTCTTACTGCATTAACTAGGACTTCCAGTGTGATGTTGAATAAGAGTAGAAAGAGGGGGACATCTTTATCTTGTTCCCAATCTTAGGGGGAAAGTATCTAGTTTCTCACCATTGAGTATGATGTTAGCTGTAGAATTTTTGTAGATATTCTTTATCAAGTTGAAGAAATTAACATCTACTCCTGTTTTGCTGATGGTTCTTATCATTAATGGGTGCTGTACTTTATCAAATGCTATTTCTGCATCCATTATATAATCATATTATTTTCTTCTTTAGCCTGCTGATGTGATGAATTACATTAATAATTTTGAATGTTGAACCAGTCTCACATACCTGGAATAAATCCCACTTGGTCATGGTGATAAAATTCTTTTCATACATTGTTGGATTCAATTTGCTAATATTTTGAGATTTTGCATCTATAATCATAAGAGACATTTCTCTGTGATTTTCCTTCTTAGAAGTATCTTTGTTTGGTTTTGGTATCAGAGTAATGCTGGCCTCATAGAATGAGTTAGGAAGTGTTTTCTCTGCTTCTATTTTCAGAAAGAGGTTGTAGAAATTGGTATCACTTCTTCTTTAAATGTTTGGTAGAATTTATCAGTGAAATCATCTGGGCCTAGTGCTTTCTGTTTTGAAAGGATAATTGTTGATTCAATTTTTTAAATTAGACATAGGTATATTCAAATGACCTATTTCTCCTTGTGTGAGTTTTGGTATACTGAGTCTTTCAAAGAATTGGTCCATTTCATCTAAATGTCAAATTTGTAGGCTAGAGTTGTTCATAACTCTATTATCCATTTAATGTCCATGGGATCAGTTGTGATGGCCCATCTTTCCTTTCTGATACAGGCAAACCTTGGAGATATTGTGGGTCTGGTTCCAGACCACAGCAAGAAAGTGAATATTGCAATAAAGTGAACCACACAAACTTTTTGGTTTCCCAGTACATGTAAGAGTTATGTTTACACTATGCTGTTAGTCTGTTAAGTGTGCAATAGCACTATGTCTAAAAAACAATATATATACATTAATTTTACAATACTTCATTACTAGAAAATGCTAACAATCATGTGAGCCTTCAGCAAGTAGTAATCTTTCTGCTGTTGGAGGGTCTTGCCTGAATGTTGATGGCTACTAACTGATCAAGGTGGTGGTTGCTGAAGGTTGGGGTGGCTGTGGCAATTTCCTAAAATAAGACAACAATGAAGTTTGCACATTGATTGGCTCTTCCTTCCATAAAAGATTTCTCTGTAGCATGCAATGTTTTTTTATAGCATTTTACCCACGGCAGAACTTCTTTCAAAATTAAAGTAAATATTCTCAAACTCTGCCATTATTTATTAACTAAACAGATGTAATATTCTAAATCTTTTGCTGTCATTTTGACAGTGTTCACAGCATCTTCACCAGGAGTAGGTTCTATCTCAAGAAATCACTTTCTTTATTCATCCATAAGAAGCAACTCCTCATCCATTAAAGTTTTATCAAGAGTTTGCAGCACTTCAGTCACATTTTCAAGCTCCCTTTCAAATCCTGGTTCTCTTGCTATTTCCAACACATTTGCAGTTACTTTTTCCACTGAAGTCTTAAATCCCTCAAAGTCATCCATGAGACTTCTTCCAAACTCCTGTTAATGTTGATTTTTTTACCTTCTCCCATGAATCATGAATGTTCTTAATGGCATCTAGAATGATGAATCCTTTCCAGAAGGTTTTCAATTTACTTTGTCCAGATCCATCAGAGGAATCACTATGTATAGCAGTTTTAGCCTTAAAAAATGTATTTCTCAAATAACAAGACTTGAAAGTTGAAATTACTCCTTGATCCATGGGCTACATAATGAGTGTCATGTTAGCAGGCATGAAAACAACATTAACATCCTTGTACTTCTCCATTAGAGCTCTTGGGTGACAAGATGCATTGTCAATGAGCAGTAATATTTTGAAAGGAATTTTTTTTTCTTGAGCAGTAAGTCTCAATTATTCAGTAAAGTATGTGGTAAACAAATATACTGTCTCCCAGGTTTGCTGTTCCAGTTGTAGAGCACAGGCAGAGTAGATTTAGCATATTTCTTAAGTATCCTAGGATTTTGGAATAGCAAATGAGCAGTAGTTTCAACTTAAAGTCACCAGCTGCGTTAACCCCTCACAAGAGAGTCAGGCTGTCCTTTGAAGCTTTGAAGCTAGACATTGACTTTTCCTCTCTGGCTATGAAAGTCCTAGATGGCATCTTCTTCCAATAGAAGACTGTTTCATCTACATTGAAAATCTGTTGCTTAGTGTAGCTACTCTCAACAATTATGTTAGCTAGAACTTCTGGATAACTTGCTGCAGCTTCTACATCAGCACTTGCTGCTTCACCTTGCACTTTTATGTTATGGAGATGGCTTCTCTCGTGAAACCTCATGGACCAACCTCTGCTAGCTTCAGACTTTTCTTCTGCAGCTTCCTCACCTCTCTCAGCCTTCATAGAATTGAAGAGTTAGGGCCTTGCTCTGGATTAGGCTTTGGTTTAAGGGAATATTGTGGCTGGTTTGATCTTCTGTCCAGACCACTAAAATTTTCTCCCTATCAGCAGTAAGTCTGTTTCACTTTCTTATCATTCGTGTGTTCCCTGGAGTAGCACTTTTAATTTCTTTCAAGAACTTTTCCTTTGCATTCTCAATTTGGCTAACTGTTTGGCACAAGAGGCCTAGCTTTCAGTCTGTCTCAGCTTTCAACGTGCCTTCCTTGCTAAGCTTCAATATTTCTACCTTTTGATTTAAAGTGTGAGATGTGGGACTCTTCCTTTCACTCGAACACTTAGAAGCCATTGTAGGATTATGAATGGCCTAATTTCAATATTGTTGTGCCTCAGGGAATAGGGAGGCTGGAGAGAGATGAGAACAACCAGTCGGTGGGGCAGTCAGAACGCACACACCTTTGCCGTCTTATATGGGCATGGATTGTGGTGCCCCCAAACAACTACAATAAAGCACAATCAAGAGAGGTGTGCCTCTGTTATTAATTTCTATCTTCTCTCTTTTTTCTTCTTATTTAATCTGGCTAGAGGTTTATTGTTTTTATTGATCTTTTCAAAGAACCAGATTTTGGTTTCATTGATTTTTCTCTATTAATTTTCTGTTTTCTATTTCATTGATTTCTGCCCTAATTTTTATTATTTTATTTCTTCTACTCTTCTCTTTCTGATTTACTAAGGTAAAAGTTTAGGTTATTGATTTTATATCTTTTTCCTTTCTAATATTTGCTTTAAATGCTACAAATTTCCCTCCAATCACTGCTTTTGCTGCATTCCATAAATTTTGATAAATTGTATTTTCATTTTCATTTAGTTCAAATTTTTTATGTCTTCTGAGATTTCATTTTTGACCCATGTGTCATTTAGAAGTATGTTGTTTAATCTCCAAATATTTTGGGATTTTCCAACTCTTTATTTGTTATTGATTACTAGTTTCATTCCATTGTAGTCTAAGAGAATACTTTGTATGATTTTTATTATTTTAAATTTGTTAAGGTATGTTTTATGGCCCAAGATGTGACCTATCTTGGTAAATGTTTCATGTGAGCTTGAGAAGAATGTGTATGCTGCTGTTGTTGGATGAAGCATTCTATAAAGGTCAATTAGATCCAGTTAATTAACAGTGCATTTCAGTTCAATTACACCCCTACTGATTTTCTCCCTGCTGAATCTGTCAACTTCTGAGAGAAGGATATAAAAGTCTCCAACTATTAATAGTAGATTTGCCTATTTCTCCTTACCATTCTATCAGTTTTGGCCTCATGTATTTTGATGCTGTTTCTAGGCACAGACAAATGAAGGATTGTTGTGTCTTCTTAGAGAACTGACCCCTTTACCTTTATGTAATGGCCATTTTTATCCCTGAAAAATTTTCTTGCTCTGAAATCTGCATCATGTGAAATTTATATAGCTACTCCAACTTTCTTTTGATTGGTGTTAGCATGGTATATATTTCTCCATGCCTTTACTTTTAATATATCTGTGTCTTTATATTTGAAGTGAGTTTCTTTAGACCACATATAGTTTGTTCTTTGTTTTGTATTCACTCTGATAATCTGTCTTTTAATTGGTATATTAGATCATTCACATTTAAAGTCATTATTGATATAGATTCACTAATATCTACCTTATTTGTAACTGTATTCTATTTTTTGCCCTGGTTCTTTGTTTATTTTATCTTTTTTTGTCTTCCACATTTTTGTCCCCCCTCATTTTAATTGAGCATTTTATATGATTTGATTTTCTCTCCTCTCTTAGCATATTGGTTATACTTCTTAAATTTTTAAGTGATTGTCCTAGAGTTAGCAGTATACATTTGCAACTAATCTAAATACACTTTCAAATAACACTATATCACTTCACAGGAAGTACAGGTACCTTATTACAGAGCATTCCCAATTCTCTTTCCCATCCCTTATAATATTTCTGTCATACATTTCACTTATTCATAAGCTATATATATGTATATATATCCAATATAGTTGCTATTATTATTTTGAACAAAGCTTTAGCTCATTTAAGAACAAGAAAAATAAAATATTTTATTTTACCTTCATTTTTGTGTTTTTTTTGCCAGATTCCTTTTTATTTTTTATTTTTATTTTTATTTTTTTATTATTTCAGAGTATTACAGAAGTACCAACGTTTAGGTTACATGTATTGCCTTTACTCTGCCCAAGTCAGAGCTACAAGTGTGCCCATCTCCCAAGTAGTGCTCACTGCACCCCTTAGGTGTGAATTTACCCATATCCTCCTCCTCCTTCCCACCTGTCTGACACCCAATGAATGTTACTTCCATATGTGTTCATAAAAGTTGATCAATTAGTACCAATTTGATGGTGAGTACATGGTGCTGGTGGGACTGCAAACTAATACAACCTCTATGGAAAGTAGTGTGGAGATACCTCAAAGAACTAAAAGTAGAACTACCATTTGATCCAGTAATCCCACTACTGGGTATTTACCCAAAGGGAAAAAAAGACATTCTATAATAAAGACATCTGCACGTGAATGTTTATAGCAGCACAATTCACAATTGCAAAGATGTGGAAACAACCCAAGTGCCCATCAATACACGAGTGTATTAATAAAATGTGGTATATGTATACCATGGAGTATTACTCAGCCATAAAAAACAACAGTGAACTAATACCTCTTGTATTATCTTGGATGGAACTGGAGCCCATTCTTCTAAACAAAGTATCTCAAGAATGGAAAAACAAGCACCACATGTACTCACCATTTATGTGTTCTTGAACACTTTTCATTTTTTATGTAGATCCACGTTCCTGACCTATATCATTTTCCTTCTCCCTGAAAAACTTCTTTTAACATTTTTTGAAAGGCAAGTCTACTGGTAACACATTTCCTCAATTTTTGTTTGTTTGAGAAAGTCTTTATTTCCTTCACTTTTGAAGGATAATTTCATTGGATATAGAATTCTAGGTTGGTGGGGTTTTTTTCTTCCAACACTTTAAATATTTCACTCTACTCTCTTTCTTTCATGCTGATAGGAAATTTCTGTAATTCTTATCCTTGTTCTTCTACAGATAAGGTGTTTTTATCCTCTAGCTTTTCCCGAGATTCTCTTTTTGTCTTTGACTTTCTGCAGTTTGAATATGATGTGCTTATGGGCAGTTTTTTGTATTTTTGTTTTGGTGTTTATCCTGTTTGGTGTTCACTGAGCTTCTTGCCTCTGTGGTTTAATGCCTGTTAATAATTTTGGAATATTCTCAGCCATTATTACCTCAAATATTTCTTATATTCCTTTCTCTCTTTCTTCCCTTGGGATTCCTATTATATGTATGTTATACCTTTTGTAGTTATCTCACAGTTCTTGAACATTCTGTTCTATTTTATTCAGTAATTTTCCTCTTTACTTTTCAGCTTAGGAAGTTAGTATCACCATATCTTCAAGCTCACTAATTTTTTCCTGGGCCATGTCCAATCTGCTGGTGAGTCCATCAAAGACATTCTTTGTTTCTGTAATAGTGTTTTTTTCCTAGTATTTCCTTTTGATTCTTTCTTAGAATTTCAATCTATCTGCTTATATCATCCATCTATTCTTGAATTTTGTCCACTTTTTCCCTTAGTATATTAATCATGCTTATTTTTAATTTCTGGTGTTATAATTCTAAAATGTCTGCCATATCTGAGTCTGGTTCTGATGCTTGTCCTCTCTCTTCAGACTGTTTTTTTTTTTTTTGCCTTTAATCATGTCTTTTAATTGTTTCTTGTAAGATGGACATGGTATATTAAGTAAAAAGAACTGAAGCAAACAGGTCTTTAAAGTAAGGTTTTCTGTTTATCTGTCTAGGAGTTAGGCTATATTTACTGTTTGCTGTATCCTTGTTTTTGTCTATCTTGTTGTCATGAGTTTTCCTAGAGACTTCTTTTTAAATAGGGTCTGAGTCTTGCAGTTTTTTTCAGCTATTTCAGTTGTTTTCAGTTATTATACAAGAGCTGGATTGATGTGGTGGTAAGGTGGGGAGAGGGAAAGCATTCTATAGTTCTATAATTATGTCTGTCTTTTAGTGAATCTGTGCTTTTGGGCTGTGATATTCACAAGTGCTTCAGTATAGAATTGGGTATTTTCCCTCCCCAAAATCCTTTAGGTTCTGGTAAAATCCACATTGATTAGGCTATGGCAAAGTAGTCTCTTTTGAGAGCAGGACTTTGTTAAGGAGACTAGAACCCTCTGAGCATATTTCAAAATGGCTACTTTTCCCCTCCCCCTGCCAGAAGCATAAGGGGATTTTTCTCCAATCTTAACCCTGAGAACCTAACAGGGATCCTAGAGGTAAAACTCACAAAAGTGTGAGGAGTTCCCCTAAGGCTGGGCCTTCAGGACTTTTTATCTTTCAAGCTAGTCCACACTCAGTCTCCAATAATTAACCAGTTACCCTTTAAATATTTCTGTCCTGTGCTGGTTTCAGCATGGTTTTTACTCCCAGTAAGCTGTGATTCTCTGTATCTACCTATATGTCTCTCCAGTTTTCATGGCAATGGCTTGCCCAGTGAGCTCAATTCTCTGAAGGATCTAAGGAGAGCTGTTGATTTTTAGTTTTTTGGCTTTTTTCTTTTTTTGAAGACAAGAAGATGCCTTCCAAGTTCTTTATATGTCAGACCAGAAAGCAGAAGTCAACTTAGTTTAATTTTTATGATTTCTTAATAGTTATTGCATTTGAAGAATTATCTCTGCCCGATATATTTAAGGTGAAATTTTAAAATTTCCAAGTGTTGGCATTTTGTTTATTTCATTTTTACTTTAATTGTATTTTAATTATATTGTGGTCCAATAATTTGTACTCTATGTTTCTTATTTTTAAAAATTTTGAGTTTTCTTTATAGTATTTTATACAATGACTTCTATGACTTTTAAATAGATATATAAAAATAATTTTTAACAATATGCTGACTGTATTCAGCATTGTTAAGTAAATTATTTAAATGTTCTATGTCCTTATTATTTATACAACAAATACTTGTTGAATACCAACATGATTCAGGCACCATGCTAGTTACCTGTGAAACAATGATGAGCAAAATAGAAACAATCCTAGATCTTATGAAACTCACAATCTGGAGGTCAGAGCAGATAAGTAAACAGACAACTATAATACAATGTAAAAAATGCTATAATGAGGATAATACAGCGTTCTATGTAATAACATAGAAAAAACATATAATGCAGACTGAGGAGTTTATGAAGGCTTTCTTGAAAGAAATTTTGGTCAAGCTGAGACCTAAAGGATGAGTAGGAGCTTACAAAGTAAAAGATGAATAAAAAAAGTTCCAAATATGTTTGAAGACCTGGAGGTGATAGTTAGCAATACATTTTTAGGAAAATGTGAAGACTTTTGCTCATCTTAAGGAGTTTGAAATTTATCCTAAGGTAATTGAGGAGCCACTGAAGGAATTTCAGCAAGTTAGTGATATGATGTGAATTGTATTTTAGAAAGATTCTCTATCTTCAAAATAGAATATGAATTGCATGAGGAAATATGAGTGCCTAACCTTATGTTATCACCACCTCTGATTTCTATTTAAAATTAAATCTGAGGAGCTCCAGTGCCACAATCAGTTAGTGCACAGTACTTATAAAATTAAATTTGAATTATCCAAGTATATATGAGTGCATTCACCTTAGAAAAGAATTAGGACCTAACCTCATTCCTTATACAAAAAATTCATTCAAAATGGATTATGGACTTAAATTTTAAAATGTAAGACTGTAGAATTTTTAGAAGAAAACATAGGATAAAATCTTTGAGAGCTAGAGATAGATGAAGAGGTCTTATACCTGACACCAAAAACACAAATCCATAAAGGCAAAATTTGATAAATTGGACCTCATCAAAATTAAAAACTACACTGTGAAAAGGATGAAAAGATAAGGTGCAGATTGGGAAAAATATGTTTGCAAACCACAAATACAACAGAGGAGTTGTATCTACTATATATAAAGTATGCTCAAAACTCAACAGTAAAAAAAATCAAACAATACAATTAGAAAGGGGTGGGAAAAAAATGGCAGACTAGAGGCAGTCTGTTAGCTCGCCACTCCCCAGGAAAAAAGTGAAAGGTGCAGGCAACTGCCTACATGCGGATCTCTTGCCCCAGAAGCATCATTATGAATTCACAGAGAAGCAACATGGGACACTCAGTGTGGAAAAAAAGGTGACAGGGTGATACATATACAAACATTAAAGAACACGAGGAGAACAATAGGAGAATAGAGTGCGGGAGCACCATGCTTACCCTGCTGGCGTAGTGTGGATTGAACTGCAAGATGGCACCCACCACCCCCACAGACCTCCTATAGGCTCAGACAGGGACTTGCCTGGAGTCTGTGCAGAGTCTTTGCACTAGACAATAGGTGCTGTGGGGATCAGGCAACAGCTAAAGCCATCCTGAACTCTCAGATGCACCACACCAGTTCTCACTGGGCTGGGGAGGGAGTGGACTGACTTGTGGCTTTGCTGAGCCATTCCCTGGAACTTAAAGCCAGGCACTTCACCCCCAGAGTGCAGCAGGACATGGGCATGGGAATTGACCAGAGGGAAGCAGGCCCCAAACTGAGAGGTTCTGGGCGACCCCTTCAGCAGGTCCTGGGCAGGGCATGGAAAGCTGTGACCTCTGCATGTCTCACCTGGCATACATGGGACCCTTGTGCCTAAGAAGCAGCCTGCAGCTTGCTTGGCCCCTGAGTCCACCCTCCAGGCCCCAGCCACCTCCTGCCTGTCTGGTCCTGACCCCAACCTCCAGGTCAGGTCAGTCCACCATCTACACGGCCCCCGCTTCTGGATCAGAGCACCTGCTCAGAGTCATTGCTTCCAGCTCCACCCAGTCCTGGCTCAGAGGCTGTCATGCAGGAGTGCAGTGGGCTCCAAACTGAGAGGCTTGGGGTGGCCGCTTTGGCAGGCTCTGAGAGGAGCATGAATTACCCCATGGTCCCTGGACCACTGGAGCCAACAACAGCCCTCCTGCTTACTTGGTCCTGACCTGGCCCTCCAGGTCAGATAGGCTGTCCATCTGCACAGCCCTGTTTTTGGGACAGAGGCCCTACTCAGAGGTTCTGCTCACTGCTCTTCCCCAGTCCCAGCTCTGAGGATGTCATGTTGGAGCCTGAGGCTCTGCCTTTGTGATTCCAGAAATCCTGCCAGGCCCAAGACACCAACCCCAAGTCACCAGCACTGCACCTGGACCCCAAGACCCCACCCCAGAGCCTCCACCACAAAAGCAGGGCTGAAAGAGCTGCTCCAAAGTCCAATGCCCCACCAGGTACTCCCCCTTTCAGCCTCAAACCTCCAGTACACTGGAACCTGCTTTGACCAGTTGCCAACATGAGAACCCATGACAACCTTATCCAGCTGCTGCAGTTACCTCCGTGGGGAAACCCTGGGTAGAGCAATCCCCACAACACCAGCCTCAGTGAAGAGTCTCATTCAGCTCCCAACTTGAATATCCTACAAGTATCTGGAGAGTTCCCAGCAAGGAACAGGAGTCCTGCAAATCTATTAACCCAGAACTCAGAAAAGAGGGTTCAGATGAGAAGAAACCAGAAAAAGAATCCTGGCAACATGAAAAACCAAAACAGATTAACACCCCCAAGGGATCACAATGAAGCTACAGCAGTGAACTCCAACTTCACAGAAATTGTTGAAATGACAGAAATGGAATTCAGAATATAGATGGCAAATAAGATTAATGGAATTGAAGAGAGAGTTGAAAACCAACAAAAAGAAGCCCAAAAATCATTTCAGGACATTAATGAAAAAGTCACTAAAGAGCTTGACAAAATTAGGAAGGATATAATAGAACTTAAAGAAGTCATTCATGGATTTTAAATGCAGCAGCAAGTTTCAGCAACAGATTAAACCAAGGAGAAGAAACAATCTCAGAGCTTGAAGACTAGGCTCTCGAGCTAACCCAATCATTTAAAGAAGCAGAGAACAGAACAACAAAGGCAGAGCAATCACTTGTAAAGATATGGGATTATATGAAGCAAACAAATATATGAATTGTAGGTATCCCTGAGGGAGAAGAAGGAAGTGCTAAAAGCATGGAAAATCTATTTCAGGTAATTATTGTGGCAAACTTCCCCAGTATTGCCAGAGATCCAGACATCCAGATATAAGATGGTCATCAAATTCTGGGAAAATTCATAGCAAATAGAACATTTCCAAGACACCTAGTATTCAACCTGGCCAAAATCAAAGTGAAAGAGAAAATTCTACAAGCAGCTAGATGTAAGCAACAACTGACCTGTAAGGGAAAACCCATCAGGATAACAGCAGACTTCTCAGCAGAAACCTTACAAACCAGAGGGACTGGGCCCCCATCTTCAATCTTCTCAAACAAAACAACTGCCAGCCTAGAATTTTGTATCCTGCAAAACTAAGTTTCACATTTGATGGAGAAATTAAATCTCTTCCAGACAAGTAAACACTGAGGGAATTCACCAAGTTCACACCTGCTGTGCAGGAAGTACTCACATCTGCACTATACATGGATCAGCACAGTAGATGCCCACCAGTGTAAAAACTCCCAAAAACTAAAGGCCAGAGCCCAGTCACCACAATGGCTCAAGAGGTAAAACAGAGCCATAAA
The DNA here is from genome assembly GCA_023783475.1 of Daubentonia madagascariensis. NCBI lineage: Eukaryota > Metazoa > Chordata > Mammalia > Primates > Daubentoniidae > Daubentonia > Daubentonia madagascariensis. The sequence continues at coordinate 200,078 of JAKFHU010000969.1, forward strand.
GTTCTACTCAACAGGAAGAACAGAAAGCCACCCCACCTATCAATTCTTTCAATAAATATGAATGGCTTGAACTCCCCACTCAAGAGACATAGGCTGGCTGAATGGATAAAAAAATACAAGCCGAGTATCTACTGTCTCCAGGAAACACATCTAACCCACAAGGACGCATTCAGACTCAAGATGAAGGGATGGAAAACAATATTCCATGCACATGGAAACCAAAAGAAAGCTGGTGTAGCAGTTATCATATCAGATAACAAAGACTTCAAATCAACAAAAGTAAAGAAAGACAAAGATGGTCATTATATAATGGTAAGGGGAACAATTCAACAAGATGATATAACAATTCTAAATATTTACCCACCTAACCTAGGTGAACCCAGATTCATAAAGCAAATCCTACGAGATCTAAATAAAATGATAAACAGCAGCACTGTAATAGCCAGGAACTTCAAGACCCCTATGACAGAACAGGATAAATCCTCCAAACAGAAAGTAAACAAAGAAACAATGGAATTAAACAGAATTCTACAACAAATGGGCCTAACAGACATTTACAGAATATTCTACCTAAAAACTACCAGATATACATTCTTCTCATCGACTCATGGAATATCCTCTAAGATTGGTCACATCTTAGGCCAAAAAACATGTCCCAACGAATTTATAAAAATAGAAATTATTCCATGCATCTTCTCAGACCACAGTGGAATGAAATTAGAAATCAACAGAAACAGTCATCTCTACACAAAGTCAGGGAAACTGAACAACCTACTGCTGAATGATAGTTGGGTCAAGGAGGAAATTAAGATGGAAATCAAAAGAGTCTTTGAACTAAATGATAGTTTTTGATAACTAAACAAATAATCAAAATCTGTGAGATACAGCTAAAGCAGTCCTGAGAAGAAAATTCATACCCATAAAATGCCTACATCCAAAAGACATAAAGATCAGAAATCAACAACCTAATGAATCATCTCAAGGAACAGGAAAAGGATGAGCAAACCAATCCCAAACCCAGCAGAAGAAAAGAAATAACTAAAAGCAGAGCAAAACTAAGTGAAATCGATAACTAAAGAACTATACAGAAGAATAATGAAACAAAAAGTTGGTTCTTTGAAAAGATAAATAAAATTGATGGAACTCTTGCTAGATTAACTACAGGCACAAAAGAAAGGACTCTAATAAGCTGAATCCAGAATAAAAAAGGAGAAATTTAAACTGATACCACAGAAATATAAAAAATCATTTCTGAATACTATAAAAAGCTCTATGCACATAAATTTGAAAATGTGGAAGAAATGGACAAATTCTTAAAGACACACAGCCTCCCTAGGCTCAAACAGAAAGAAATAGAATTCCTGAGCAGACCAATAACAAGTTCTGATATTGAAGTAGCAATAAAAAAATCTTCCAAAAAAAAAAGTCCCAGACCAGATGGTTTCACACCTGAATTTTACCAGACCTACAACGAACTGGTACCTATCCTGCAGAAATTAGTCCATGACATCAAGAAGGAAGGAATCTTCCCCAACATGTTTTACAAAGCCAACATCACCTTGATATCAAAGCCAGGAAAGGACTTAACAAAAAAAGAAAACTACAGACCAATATCCCTTATGAATATAGATGCAAAAATTCTCAATAAAATCCTAGCAAACCAAATTCAGCTGCTCATCAAAAAAATAATCTATCATGACCAAGTGGGCTTAGTCCCAGAGACACAGGGATGGTTCAACATACATGAATATATAAATGTAGTTCACCACATAAATAGAAGTAAAAACAAAGACCATATGATCCTCTCAATAGACACAGAAAAAGCATTTGACAAAATTCAGCACCCTTTTATGATAAGAACACTTAACAAAATAGGCATGGACAGGACCGACCTCAAAATTATAAAATCCCTCTATGCCAAACCCACAGCCAACATCATACTGAACAGAGAAAAATTGAAATCATTCCCACTTAGAACTGGAACAAGATAAGGTTTCCCACTGTCACCACTTCTATTCAGTATAGTGCTAGAAGTCCTAGCCAGAACAATCAGACAAGAGAAGGAAATGAAGGGTATCCAAATGGGGGCAGAAAAGATCAAACTATCGCCCTCTGCTGATGATATGATCTTATATCTAGAAAACCCCAAAGATTCCACCAACAGACTCCTGGAATTGATAAATAAATTCAGCAAAGTCTCAGGTTATAAAATCAATGTACACAAATCAGTAGCATTCATGTACACCAACAACAGTCAAGCTGAGAACCAAATCAAAGACTCAATACTTTTCACAATAGCAACAAAGAAAATAAAATACCTAGGAATATATTTCACTAAGGAAGTGAAAGACCTCTAGAGGGAGAACTTCAAAACACTGAAGAAGGAAATAGCAGAGGATGTACCAAATGAAAAAACATACCATGCTCATTGATCAGCAGAATCAACATTGTTAAAATGTCTATACTACCCAAAGTGATCTACAGATTCACCAGATACCAACATTATTTTTCGCAGATCTAGAAAAAGTAATTTTACACTTCATATGGAACCAGAGAAGACCCTGTCTAGCCAAAGCAATCTTAAGTAAAAAGAAAAAATTGGGAGGCATCACTTTACCAGACTTCAAGCTATACAACAAGGCTGTAGTAACCAAAACAGCATGGTACAAGAACAGAGACATAGACCAATGGATCAGAACACAGAACCCAGATATAAAACCATCCTCATATTGCTATCTGATCTTTGACAAAGCAGAAAAAAACATAAAGGAATCCCTATTCAATAAATGGTGCTGGGAAAATTGGATGGCCACATGCAGAAGACTGAAACAGGATCCGCACCTCTCACCACTCACAAAAATCAACTCATGATGGATAACAGACTTAAACATGAGGCATGAAACTACAAGAATTCTATAAGAAAATGTTGGAAAAACTCTTGTAGTCATCAGCCTAGGCAAAGAACTTATGAAGAATAGCCCAAATGCAGTCATAGCAACAACAAAAATAAATAAGTGGGACCTAATCAAATTAAAAAGCTTCTGTACAACCAAAGAAACAATCATTAGAGTGAATAGACAACTTACAGATTGGGAGAAAAATATTCACATGCTATACATCCAATGAAGGGCTGATAACTAGAATTTATATAGAACTCAGCAAAATCAGCATGAAAAATCAAACAATCCCATTAAAAAGTGAGCAAAGGGTACGAACAGAAACTTTTCAAAAGAAGATAGACAAATGGCCAAGAAACACACAAAAAAATGCTCAACATCTCTAATCATCAGAGAAATGCTAATCAAAACCACAATGAGATATTTCCTAACTCCAGTGAGAATGGCTTTTATCAAAAAGTCCTGAAACAGCAAATGCTGGCATGGATGTGGAGAGAAAGGAATGCTTCTACACTGTTGGTGGGGCTGCAAATTAGTAAAAGCTCTACAGAAAGTAGTATTGAGATACTTTAAAGAACTAAAAGTACAACTACCATTGATCTAGCAATCCCACTACTGGGTATTTACCCAAAGGAAAGGAAGTCATTTTATCAGAAAGACACCTTAAGTGAATGTTTATAGCAGCACAATTCACAATTGCAAAGATGTGGAAACAACCCAAGTGCCCATCAATCCATGAGTGGATTAATAAAATGTGGTATATGTATACCATGGAATACTACTCAGCCATAAAAAATGGTGAACTAATACCTCTTGTACTAACCTGGATGGAACTGGAGACCATTCTTCTAAGTGAAGTATCACAAGAATGGAAAAAGAAACACTACATGTAGTCACCATGAAATTGGAACTAATTGATCAACACTTATGTGCACATATGGGAATAACATTCATTGGAAATCAAGCAGGTGGGAAGGGAGAGAAGGGGATGGGTACATTCACACCTACTGGGTACAATGCATACTGTCTGGGGGATGGGCACACTTATAACCTTGACTCGAACTGTACTAAAGCAATTTATGCAACCAAAAAGTTTTTATCCCTGTAACATTCTGAAATTTTAAAAAAGAAAAAAAAAGACAATGGCCTCCAGTCCCATCCTTGTTGCTTCAAATGACATTGTTTCATTGATTTTTATGGCTGAGTAATATTCCATGGTGTGTGTTTGTGTGTGTTTGTGTGTATGTGTGTTTAGGAATATGTATATATAGCACATTTTCTTTATCAAGACATCAATTGGTAGATACTTAGTTTGGTTCCATATCTTTGCTATTGTGAATAGTGCTGCAATAAACATACGAGTGCAGGTATCTTTTTGATATAATGGTTTCTTAGAAATGGACTATTGATACATGCAACAAACAGGATGGAATTCAAGGGTATTATGCTTAATGAAAAAAAAGCCAATCCTGAAAAGTTACATACTGTGTAGTTCCATTTATACAACATTCTCAAAAAGATACAACTATAGATACAGAGAACATATTAGTGGTTGCTAGGAACAAGGATAGGGGTGGTATGTGATAAGGAGTGAATTAGACTACAAAGGGGTAGCACAAGGGAGTTCTTTTATGTTTATGGAACAACTCTGTATCTTGATTGTGACAGTGATTACATGAAATCATACATGGGATAAACTTACATAGAGCACCACACACACACACATACACACACACAAATGAAGATTTAAAATGGTGAAAACTGATTAAGGTCTGTGGTCTAATTAACAATAAAAACAATAATGTCAACTTCCTAGTTTTGGTGTTGTGCTATAGCTATGTAAGATGTCACCATTGGAGGAAGCTGGGTAAAGGGATCACAGGATTTTATGGACTACTTTTTGCAACTTTATATTTCAAAAAAAAAGTTTCTAAAAAAGAATTAAGACATTACAGGTAGATCTAAAATCCCTGTTGGTCACCATCCCTGATTTCATTCACTTCACCCACCACTTCACTGTCCCCACCCTCTACAATATGGAAGTTATATCCTTCCATAATTCTTTTATGTTTTATGTTCACATATATGTACCCATAAACATATGTAAACATATTATTTTTATGTGTTTCTTTCTACATAAATGTTATCATTTGCTGTGTGTCATTCAGTAATTTGGTTTTTTTTACTCAATGTTATATTTTTATGATCTATTCATATTGACAAATATACCTCTAATTAATTTATTGTGACTTTTCTATGGCATTCCATTAGATATACAGTTTTTATTTAACCTTTTCTCTATTATTGGACATTCAGGCAGTTTTCAAATTTTTGCAGTGTGTAGAAAACATTCTTATACATGTCTCTTAATGCATGTGTGTTTTTCTCTAGGGAAGAAATGGAATTGCTTCCATTGTCATAGGTTATTAACATTTTCAATTTTACTACAACTGGAAGATTATACCCCAAAGTGGATGTACCAATTTATACTACCACCATTTTCCTACACCTTTGCTAAAATTAGATCTTATTCTCCAAATATAACCTACATAAAGTCAGTCCACCTTATGGTAGTCTCAGAATGGTGTCATCTCCAAATAAACATTTGTCTAAAATCCCAAAAGAAATGTAAAACAAATTTACATTTTATTTTTGCCTCTTAATACACCATTCATAACACACAGAAAATTATCTTCAAAAAACAATTTCCACCCATTTACTTCCCTAAATTCCCACTCATTATGGCTTAGCAGATACTCCAATCTCTTTCTATCTCTCTCAAAATTACCTAAAACACTCATATTTAGCCTAAGTTAATTTTTCCTTCTTTTTGTAATTCTCTGCTCTTTCCAGTGTAAATCAATCAAACAAATCCTGGCTTGTTTCATTTTTCTCTTTTAACAATTGTCCTGATCTTTGGAACAAAGTCCAGGAACAGAGTGTGCAAGGACAGAATTCCCTTTAGTGAATATGTAAGGGTAGAGGTTGAGAATACTTTTATTTTAATTCTTCTTCCTATCATACATGCTTGTGCAAAACGGAAGATTGGTTTTAAGTTTGAACTTTAAGCAGGAAGAATGTATTCCCACAAGAGGAGCTTTAAAATTCCTCTCCTATGTGCACAGTACACAGAAAAATGTAGATCCTGAGGGAAAAACAAAACAACAAAAGTACACAGCTTCCAGGGAGAAAACAGATAAGTGCTCAAATCATAACAGCTGCAGCAAGAAGTATTAATAAAATTCTTTTACAGTTTCCGTTTTAATCATTCTGAGCCCTTCAGCAGGGCTTTAGATATTTCCATGATTGGTTAACAGATATTTCTAGAGTTCCTCCTGTGTGCAAAGTCCAATATTACCTAGTTTGTGAGAGAGGTGGAGCAAGCATAGAAGGAACAGCAGATATAGTGCATGCACTTAGGGACCTTTTAGTTTAGCTCAGAGTGTCACTGTGGCATTGTGGTTAAGAGTACAGACTCTGAGGTCAAACTGCATGGGTGACATGACTTTACTACCTATTTGTGTGACCTTGGGTAAGTGATTTTATCTGATCTTTACTCATTTATGAAAGTAATAATATATTCCTGATAAATCTTATTTCCTGAAGGATCTCTGATCCTCACTCACTCCTTCATCAGGGAAATGCAAATCAAAGCTACAATGAGATACCAACTCACACCCACTATCATGGCCATAATAATTTTTTAATAGCAAATAACAAGTATTGATGAGATTGTAGAGAAATTGGAACCCTCATACTTTGCTGGTGGGAATGTAGAATGGTTCAGCTGCTGTGGGAAACAGCTTGACAATTCCTCAAAAAGTTAAACACAGAATTACCATATGACCCAGCAATTACACTCCTAAATACTTACACAAAAGAAGTAAAAACAGGTTTTCAAACAAAAACTTGTGAATGAATGTTAATAGGTGCCCTATTTGCAATGGCCAAAAAGGGAAACAACCCAAATGTACATCAGTAGACAAATATGTAAACAAAATGTGGTCTCTCCATATGATGGAATATTATTCAGCCACAAAAAGGAATAAAATTGTGATACATCAACATGGATGAACCTTGAAAACATTATGGTAAGCATAGTAAGCTGGACACAAAAGGACAAATAGCGTATGATTCCATTTGTATTATATATTTTATATATTTATTAAGAAAGAAGTGTGTTTGCATAACCCAATGTTCTCCTCTTCTATTCTTGGGAGCCAGGCTGTCCAAAGAAAGCATGCAACACAGCAAGGTTTGCAGTTTAATGTAGCTGGGCAACTTTGAGAGGAGGGGGTGAAGGGGAGAGAAGGAAAAGGGAAGAGAGTCTAAGACTCAAGGCATTTGCCACTCTGGGACTTTAGAGGCAAGCCCACTTATGAACCAGGTGGATGTTTGGATAAATGAAAATCTGAATATTCAAAAAGTATAATTCAAGGCAACTCTGAAACCTTGTGGGTTTTTTGTGGATTCCCTGGTAATCCTACAGTAGAAATCCCAGTCAAATGCTGGGAATTTGAGAAAATAATCAAAAGTCTTGGAGAAACACGAATAGCATGAACAGGTGAGGTCCTATCACAATGTATGCTCCTACAAGGACAGACAGACACGATGATATCCTAAAGATCTCCTGAGGTACTTTGTGTGAAAGGAGGCAACTTGCCACCATAATGGGAAAGAAGTGGTTAAACAGCAACAAAAGGGCTCCTGCTTCCCGGGGCTATTGGGTGACATTTCCCTGCAATAATCCTGGCATCTGTGTCTCTGCAAAATGTGTTGTTGGTTTCACTTCAGATTCCAAGTGGGAAGGGACTTTTCCTGGCAGACGTGAATTAAAATGTTTCTCTCAGTGTCATGCTGTACAGAAAAACACTAATCCCACAGAGAAAATTAGTCACAAGAAACAGAAGTAAAAAGTATGACATGAGCACAGACCCAGGACGCTAAAGTCAGAGATACAGAGCCACAGCCCCACACAGCCATTGCTCACATTGTGCAGAGCGTTACTGGAGGGAAACAAAGTCTTCCACAGAAACCTGCTGTACCAGTCTTAGCAATGGACCCCTTTTGCTTGGCCTGAGGCCACTTTACCTGTGAATTGTTTTGCAGCAGCCCTTCCAGGTAATGGTTAGATTTCCATGCTCCCCCAATTCATTGGATTGGGCCTCAAAGGCTCTTTCTGATGTATGTCTGATTCAAATTGTATTTTAGAAAGATATAGAAGCAAGGAAGAATAGGATGTTAAAGTACTGAGGGAAAAGCCCCTTTGCTAACTTCCAATAATGTCTGAACTCTTGTCTAAGGAACATGGAAGCATCTTTCAACTCCTAGTCTCATTTTCCCATCACTCAAGTGTTCCTTAGGGAGAATAGAGATCCTACGCAACTACAGTCTCAGGAATTGCTCTAGAGAAAATTATCTTTCTCCAAGCTTGAGAAACTCATCTCATCCCAAACCAACTTTCATTCCCTAAATTTTGTTTAAATCAAAGATAGGCAACTAGAGGGGGTCAGCAAGTTGATGTTCCATAGAGTGGTTTCCTTGAAGCAATGGTAAAGGTCTTTGACTTATTTCTTAACTGTTTCTGTCACTTAAGGGTGCACCAGTGACCCTGTTGTGATATTAAGTTACATCACTACCGAGGAGCTCATAAGGCTGGTGCTGGTACAAGGACCATGATGAAGAACAACTGCTGAGAGTTACTGACGACTGTTTAAAGACGTGCCTGAAAGCAACCAGCATGAATAACAGACAAAAACATCTGTTTAGGGGAGTCACCTGTGAGGGCAGCAGCTAGATGTTCAATAAGGCTTGGAAGACCTTATTGTTCCAAGATACCTGGCCTTGTCTTCCAAACAAGAATCATCTTTGACATCAGGAAAGGCTACTGGATTCTCAATAGACTTATAATTGAGCAGATATAACAATTTCACCTTGAGCAATTTCTTTAACTTCATTGAGCATCAAATTTCCCATCTGAACATAAGGATATTTACCTCATAGGTTTATTGTGAAACTTAATTGAGATAAAGTATGTAATTTATTTTACATGATGCTTGGAACATAGTAAGTACCAAATATACAGTCGTTATTAATATCATTATTTTCACTGGCAAAATTAGTAGGGATAAAAGCTAAAAAACCCTGGATAGGGACTTGAGCCAGCCATAGAGACCTTGAATTGTAACCTGGCCTTCAGATTCCTCATCAGGAGGGTGGGACCAGGAATAAGAGCGTTACATTTGGCACAAGTCCAAACTGCATGACTGCACAAACACTGTAACTGTTCTGTATTCAGACACATTTGAGAGGATTTTTCCAGCATAAATTTCTAAATGTACTGCTTGTTTTGTAATTCAATCCAGGGCAGCAGCGGCAGTGCTATCATTATTTACATTTCTACCTTTTGGTCTTGGATCCAAAATATTTGCAGCAGTATGAATTGACTCATAACAAAATTCTTCTCTTTTCTTAAAAAATATTTCGTGTTACTTTCTTTTATACCTGTAAGCAAATACATATTAATAATCTTTTACATTGATTTGTTCCTGGGACATTTGGTCATAAATAATTTATAGAAATAAACCGTCTGATTCAGACACTGTAGGTAATTTGACATTAAATTCTTCCTATTGCTTTGATTTTTAAGTAATTATTTCAGTATAGGGGAACCTTATTAGCATGTATTAATTTTCTAATATTAATACAATTTTTTGCATTTTAATGAAAAAAAGACAATACAAAGACCTTATAAACAATTAGAAAATCATCTTGCCCTCAATTAACTTTTCTATTCTCCAAGATATCATATTCCTAACTGTAACTTAGATAGCTGTTAATCTTCAATTTATGAGTGTAAAAGGGCAAAAAACACTTTTGTTTATGTATATGTCAAGTCTTAAGATTGTTTTATAATAATAACCCGTTCCTTTTCACTCTTTGCTTTACCTTGGTTGTGTTTGGAGTCTCACATTCTCTAACGTTAATAACTGCACATCTGCATTAATCTTTCTTCATTAGGGTACCCTCAAATTCTAGAAGGAATAACCTGGCTGAAATATAATGAACTGCTGCAAATGACCCCAATAAATGAACTCCTGCATAATCTATTCTAGACTAGAAGCATGAGAATAAATAGTTATTGAAAGATGAGTGATTGAATGGTTAGGATTGTTCTATGTAAGAAGTCTACTGGAACTGTTCACTCCACACACAAGGTTTCCAGGTACTATATTTCTGTATTTCTGTCTGTATTTCCATTTGCTCCCTTTGAATCCTTTATTGTCTCTTCTCTTGGCTCTAAACTGTGGATCTGGGACCGTATACATCTCCAAGCAAACTTTCAGCCCCCAAATGACCTCAGAATTACATCTTTTCTAAAGCATAACAGAATTTTTCTCTAAATTAAAGGGGAATTACAGGGCCTCACACTTGACTGCTGATTCAAAATTAATTTTCCTTCCTTAGATGCCTAAATCTACCACAGCACATAATTACAGAATTGTGCTTTGGAAGGGTACTTAGAACTTAATCTAATTTTCAACTCACTGCAGGATTCATTATTAGAGAATCAATGATAGTTTGTAAATCAGTCTTTTATTGAGCACTTACCAAATAAAGAAGACTATTTATTGCATTAGTAGTTAGAAAAATATTTCTTAAAATGAGCTAAGACTCACCTCCTTAAAACTTTCTTTGAGCAAAGGTTTGTGATCCCACATAAGAAGAGATTTTACTATTTAAAATGTTGTCCTATCAAATTATCTCTATATGAATCAAATATAGAATATTTTAACAGGAAGCATTCATAGTGGTTCTATCTCCATTAATCCATACTCCAAAATATTGCCCACTCCTTTAAGCTACTAGCTCTGATGCAGTATCCCAAACATCAGTGCCAAAACCAGAAGTGCATTCTCCTATTACATTAATAATAATTTTACAGTATGGTGGCAGGAAATGCACTTTCAGTTCACTGGCTATAGCTATTAAACTATGCGGAAATGACTGCCTGGAAGGCAGCCAGGTCTCTTGGCTTAAAGGCCAACCATGAGGAAGACAAAGGTAATACAAGAAGGGAATCCATGCCACCTGACCAAAAGCATTATTGAGACACTCTAGAGCAGTGCTTCTTAACTCTCTGTGGTGAAGGGCTTTTTTTTTTTTTTTAATTTCCAATGTGCCATGGACTTTTGGAAAATAGGAAATGATGCACTTAGATGTAACAGCAATCTCAAATGCTCTAAAAATTTCTAAATACTCACCATTTGTACACTTGATCAGTATACTTATAACACTTTTATGAATTGTATACTTATCATACTTACAATGGAATGGTAACAATCAGTTTTGGGACTGGTCTGTGGAACATATGCTGAGTAGCACTGCTCCAGAAAGGGAGAAAGGATGAGAATTACATTTGGCATCCTAATCCTCTGAGTATGGTTCAAGTGACATACTAGAAGGGAACTATTCCTGTTTCTAGTAAGCACCAGGTGTGCTTGTATGTTAAATATAAAGTGGTGGCCATGCTTAACAAGACAGTGAACACCTAGCTATGAAGATAGTATCAATGGAAACCAATTGCCATTTATAAATCATGTTTAAAGTAATTTAATGATGAAATCTTGGCTAATCATACGAATATGGTGGAAAATGTATTTTCCTAGAGGTAGGTTGTATCAAATAGCATTTTTTCACAGTTACATAATTACCAGAAATAGAGTTTAGGAAGTGGCACTGCCATACAGGCAAAAGAGAGGACCTACAGAAGAGTAATTTTGTCAGTAGAAACCTGAAATAACCCAAAGGTCAGAGGTAGTAAGGAGGGAAAGGGACTGGGCAATAGGATGATAGATGGTATATTTAATTAAAGGACTGAGGAATAGTTGCATGAATCTTCCTTCTGTCACTGATGTTTGCCCCAGAATGAAGACTTACAAAGGAAGAATTCTATCAGATTGGGCATTGGGGCCAAACAACAGGGCAATACCTCATGGAATATCTGACTGCTACATGGAATGAGAAAACAAGCTAACCAACCACCATGAAGGGGAACTTGCTGGCTTTTTCCTGTTCCCATGTACAATAAGCCAGGGATATGACAATCATATTCTGCATTAACTGCCAAAGGAACAAGGATTTTTCACATCTACAGAAGATATGAACTCCAGCTACAAACACTTTTTAATCTAGGTCTTCATATTTATAAACAGGCAACCAAGAATCACCAAATATTTAGGGAAAACCAAAAACATTAAAGAGAGTCACCAGACTCAACAAACACAGTAACTAATATTCAAGGAAATAGTAAATGGAGAAAACAGAAGAGAACTATAAACACGGATAAATAGTATTTATAGAAAGATTCTTTACAGTCAACCACACAATGCCCAACACATCATTAAATACCTTGCATTCATAAAACAAAAGTAAGCTTCTACAAAAAAGGAAATAATAAGAGTTCTTAGCTATTCAAAACATGATCTACTCAGGCTAGTTTAAAAATAAGTAAATTATCTATTGAGTGGCAACTATGTGTCAGCTATTCTTTTAGGCATTGGGGATACATCAGTGAGTGAAACAGACACATTCCCTGTCATCAAGGAATTTATATTCCAGTGGGAGGCTAGAGACAAAAGGGAAATAAAAATGATTCAGGTAGTGATGTTAAAATGAGTAAGGGAGACAGCAAATGACAGGAATGTTTGTAAGTGTGTCTATGTGTATGTATGTGCATGTGTGTGCTATTGTAGGTAGAATAGTCAGAGAAAGCCTCTCTGATAATGTAATATTTGAGCTAGTAATTAAAGGAAATGATGGGGTGAATCAAGAGGATAGAGAAAAAAAAATAAAAAGAAAACAAAATAAAAAGCCCTGAGGCGGAATTATCTGGGTTTTTTTTAATTAATAGCAAGGAAAGCAGTGTGGCTTCAGTGGAGTGAGTGAGAAAGAGTGGACAGGCCAAATTATATAGGACTTTGTGGACCATTGTATTTTGGCTTTCACATGAGAGATATGGAAAGCCATTGTAGGGTTATGAGCAGAAGACTGCGATAATCTGACTACATTTTAAATTTTTTTTACTTTTTTTGTTACTTTGAGTTGTTGTTTTACTAACTTACATTTTAACAGTATCATTCTGGTGTCTGTATAGAAAATAGGCTAGAGGGGGCAAGGGTAAAAGCAGGGAGATCAGTTAGCAGACTATTACAATGATAGCAGGATGAGATGATTGTGTGTTGGATCAGGGTGTTAGCAGTAGGGATAGGGATATATGGTCAGACTGTGGATATATTTAAGAGGAAATATGGACAAGATTTACTGATGAATTGAATTTGGAGCACAAGAGAGAGAGGACTAGGATGAATCCAAGATTGAGGAACTAAAATAACTAAGGTGCTGTTTATTATAAGGGAGAAAATTGTAAGAGAATCAGTTAATTTTTGTTGGAGAATAAAAAGCTGAAGTTTTGGACATGTTAGCTAGGTGATGTCTATTAAACATCCAAGTAGATATGTTGAGTAGGCAGTGGGATATAATGGAGTGGATATTATTTTGGAGTTCAGTGGGGGTGATCTAGTCTATAGATATTAATTTGAGAATCCTCTCTGTATATAAGGTATTTAAAGTCATGAGAATGGATGAATCAGGTAAGAATGAGTGTATGTAGAGAAGAGAAGAGACCAAAGATTGAGTCTTATGTTACTTCAGTATTTTGCAGTTGAGAACTAAAATATCACCAGAGAATATTGAGAAGAAATAAATAGTGAGATAGGAAGAGAAGTATTTATAAAGAGGCAGCCTGAAAGATGAGTAAAGAGTTTCAAAAAGGAGAGAATAATCAACTATGTAAATGATACTGTGTAAATTAAACTATGTAAATTAAGATAAGAACAGATAATCTTTGAATTTAGCAATATGGAAGTCATTGGTAATGTTAACAAGAGTAGCTTGTAAAACAAGGTCATCAGTCAAGAGTGGGAGTGGAGTACTAGATATTGGAGGTTTAAAGAGAGAGTAGATAGTATAAAATAGACAGCTAGAGAGAGGGTTATGAAAATGTCATAAAATTGCCAAGCAGCACTGAAAGCCCACTTCAGGTTAATGGTCATTAATTTGAAGGGATCAAAATTAAATGGATACCAAGCCAGTTAACATGGAAACAGAATTGGAGCATTAGATTTAGACAGGTTTGGGGGTTTTTTACAAGTGAGTGTGATGAATTGAAAGAGGGGAAACAGAGTTAATGGTATGTGCCTGGGAGTGATTGTAATAATGGACCATAAAGTCTAAAGTCAGGTAAGGAGGGAAGTGAGAACATGAGGAGAGTGAATGGCAGTAAAAAGCATCAGGGGTCAATGGATCTGAGGTCCCAGAAGGGTCAAGAAAATGTTGGGATTGAGGCATTAGAAGGAGTGAGCAGAAAAGATAGGAAATGGTTAGAAAAGGGGATGCTAAAATTGAACTTACATACATAGTACAGTTATTTATTAAAGGAAGGCTGGAAAACCAAGCTTGAGGTTTAGCCTCCAGAAATAATGCACAGGACTATTGCTACAGAAGTGCCCTGATAAGAAAAGCTGTTGCCCCTGCGTTGGATGCCAAGAAATTAACTTTACCAGAGCCAGCACTGATGCCACTACTTTATTAAGAACTTGACCTTGCAATATCTGCCATTCCCCAAATCCAAGTTCCCTTGCTACTACCTATACAAGCAAAATGGAAACCACATACTACTGCTTTATGCATGTCTTCAATTATGAATCAAAGTCTCATGTCAGGGCATCTGATTGGTAAAGCCTACATCATATTCCTACATTGTAGTTTCAACACAGACTAGAAGTTTGAGTTTCGACTTTTACATTAGGGAGGTAAAAATTATAATGTAAGAATTTCCCAAATATAGAAAGGCCATTGGGGATATGTTGCTCAGACACAAATATGACAAATGTCTACTATAGAGATTTTAAAAATTAAAAACATAATTGCCAAAAAATTTACCCTTACTAAAGGAGTGACTAGTGGTATGTATACAACTAAAATCAGAATTACTTAGTTCAAGATTGAACACAGAGATTCTCTCAGGATGCAACACAAAAACCAAAGGAAAGGTATGAAAAAAGGAAGAGATATATAGATCTTTATGAGAATTCCAATCTCTACTTATGAGTGTTGGAAAGAAAAAGAAAGGAAAAGAAAAGAAAAGGATGAGAAGAAGGAATCAAAGAAATAAGGGATTAAAATTTCCTTAAATTGAAAAAGGACTTAAAACTTCAGACTGAAAGAGCCCAAGTTTCAAGCAGGAATAATGGGAATAATGTCACATGCCTAGATAGATTCTGTTAAAAATTTTAAACCCTAAAGTCAAAGAGAATATCCTATTCCAGACACCTTGGGCATATATGCTACACATCCCTATGGAGTAGCTCTGCTGGATCACTAACTCACACCTTCACCAAAATAAATTCAAATGATCAGAGAGCTATCAAAAAAATGAAATCATCAAAACACAAGAAGTGCTAGAAGAAAACATGGGGAGATATAGCACAAAGACTAGATGCCATAATCCCATAATGGAAAAGATTGATGAATTTGACTACATAAAAATTTAAAACATTTGCAAAGCATGAAGTATTATAAATTAAAAGGCCAGTGGCAAAGTGATTAAAAAAATCAATGTTTATGCCAGAGGTTTAATTGCCTTAATATTTATATGTTAGTGTTGATATTTAAATGTATCTATTAAGTTCTTAAAGATCCATAATGAAAAAAAAACTCAATAGAAAAATGGACAAGGAACATGAAAATACAGTTCTCAAAATGACACATATAAATAGCCAATATTTATGTTTAAAAATATTGAATCTAATATTTTTTAAAACCCAAGATATCATTTTTTACTTCTCAGATGGAAAAAAGGTCAAGAAATTTGATAATATACTTAGCTGGCAAGAGTGTGATTAAATTCTCCTAAACTGGTGGCAGTGTAAAATGGCACAAGCTTTTTGTAGAGCCATTTGGCAATATTAATCAAAATTTAAAAATATATATTCTTTGTCTCAGCATTTTCACATTAGAAATTTATCCCATAGATATAGTAACAAAAATATCCAAAAATATATATAAAAGATACTTATTGTAGCATTGTTTGTAATACCAAAAATCTGAAAACAATCTAAATGTCCATTAGTCAGAGACTGGCACTTCTGGCAAAGTGAAAGTCATACATAACAGGAGTCTATTTGCATGATGACTAAAGAACCTCTCAAATGTATTCCTTTAAGAAACCAGCTTTATTGAAATATATTTTACATACAATAAAATTCACCCATGTAATGTGCACAATTCATTAGTTTTTAGTGTATTCAAAGCTGTACAACCATCATCGTTATCTAATACCAGAACATTTTTATCAACTCCAAAAGAAACCCTGTATCCATTAGCAGTCACTCCCAACTTTCCCCTCACCCCAGCCCCTGAAACCACTAGTCTACTTTATCTTTATGGATTTGCCTATTCTGGACATTTCATATAAATGGAATCACGGAATATGTGGCCTTTTGTGTCTGGCTTCTTTCACTGATTGCAATGTTTTCAAGATTCATCCATGTTGTAGCATGTGTCAGTGCTTCATTCTCTTTATGTCTGGAAAATATTACATTTTATGGATAGACAGCATTTTGTTTATCTAGTTATCAGCTGGTGGACATTTGGGTTGTTCCCACCTTTTGGCTATTCTGAATAATCCTGCTATTGAACATACATGTACATGTTTTTGAATAGACATATGTTTTTAATTCTTTTGGATATATATCTAGGAATGGAATTGATAGATCCTATGACAACTTCATGTTTAACATTTTGAGGAACTTCCAAACTGTCTTCCAAAGTGGCTGCACCATTTTACAATCTCACCAGCAATACATGAGGCTTCCAATTTCTCCACTACCTTGCTAACACTTGTTATTTTCTGTTGTTTTCATCTTAGCCATTCTAGCGGGTGTGAACTGGTATCTAATTGTGTTTTTGCTTTACTTTGCATTTTCCTAATGACTGATGATGTTGAGCATATTTTCATGCACACACTGGCCATTTGCATGTCTTCTTTGGAGAAATGTCTATTCAAATCCTTTGCCCATTATTCAATTTGGTTCTTTGTCTTTGTTGTTGTTGAGTTGAAAGAGTTCTTTATCTATTGTGGATACACGTTTCTTATTAGATATATGATTTGCAAATATTTTCTGCCATTCTGTGGGTTGTGTTTTCATGTTCTTGATGATATTTTTGGCAGGAAAGAAAGGTTTTGATTTTGAAGAAGTACAATTTATTTTTTTTCTTTTGTCACTTGTGCTTTTATTGTTGTATCTAAAAAGGTTTTGCCTGATCCAGGATCACAGAGATTTACTCATATGCTTTATTCAGAGAGTTTTCTAGTTGTAGCTCATACATTTAGGGCTATGATCCATTTTGAGTTAATTTTTTGTATAGTATATGATTTGAAGTAGGGGTCCAACTTCATTCTTTTGCATGTGGCTATTCAGTTGTCCCAGCACCATTTTTGAAAAGACTATTCTTTCCCCATTAAATTGTGCTGACACCCTTGTAGAAAATCAATTGATCATCAATGTAAGGTTTTGTTTCTGGAGTCTCAATTCTATTATGTTAATATATCCTTGTGCCAGTACTACACTGTCTTGATTACTGTAGCAATGTAGTAAGTTTTGAAATCAGAAAAATTTAATACTCCTATTTTGTTCTTCCTTTTCAAGATTGTTTTAACTATTCTGTGCCCCTTGCGTTTCCATGTGAATTTTAGGATATGTTCATTAATTTTTGCAAAAATCCAGCTGGGATTTTGATAGGGATTGTGTTGAATCTGGTCACTTTAGGGAGTACTGCCATCTTAACAATGTTAAGTCTTTTGATCCATGGACATGGAGTGTCTTTCTATTTATTTAGGTCTGCTTTAACTTTTTTCAACAACGTTTTATAGTTTTCAGTGTACAAGTCTTGTACTTTTTTGTTAAATTTATTCCTAAGTATTTTATTCTTTTTGATGTTATTGTAAATAAAATTTTTTTCTTAATTTCATATTCAGGTTGTTCATTGCTAGTATATAGAAATACAATTTATTTTTGTATATTTATCTTGTATCTTGCCATCTAGCTGAACTTGTGTATGTGTGTTTATTTTAGATAGAGAAGTTTCTCAGGAAGTTTGCTACAAGTAATTATATATCTATAATTGCAAATAATTATATATATATGTACATATATATGTATATGTGTGTGTGTGTATATATATATATATATATATATATATATATATATATATATATTCCACAAGCTGTTGGGGAATAGTAGTGGAGAAAGACAAGTCATTTGTATTGTTGAGTAGTAATCCATTGTACGGATATAATTACTCCACCACTCACCCCTATAAAGGGTGAAGAATTTGCAATATAGCTGTAAAAATTGAAAAATTGTTTGGGTTCTGATGAACTCATATAGTCTAATTGGAGAGTAAAGAGATTATCAGTGCCTAAAACTCAGAATTCTAATTAAAATTTACATAAAAAGTGAAAGTGAGCACATCCCAATTATTTAATTTTTTATCCCAGTTTCTCTGAATTCCTTCACATTTTACTTCAGTAAAAGTAAAAGTTAACAGGAAGCCAATCTTCTCCATCATGTGAAAGCTATTTTAAATGCATTTACCCTTCCCGATCTCCAATTTTCCCTCCCTGTAACTGTTCCCACTTTATTTAAATGGTGTGCAATAGACAACAACCCTACTATATAGAAATAGTGTAGCATGAGAGTTAATTTATGGGTGTGAGCTTTGGAGTCAGACTGCCTGAGTTCAAATCCCACTTATGTATTCACTCTTTTACCTCTGGCAACTTACCTTTAATTCTCTTGGCCTCAGTTGCCCCATCCTTAAATGGGGATGATTTTAGTGCCTTCCTTGGTTGGAACAATATACTGTAAATGTTCAATAAATGTAAGGATGTCATTAATATTACTGATCAACCAGCTAGCACATAAGAAGATCTGTCTCCAGCCTGGGAACATTTTAAAATAAGCAAACAAAACATTTCATTGTTAGCCTTTGGGCATCTGTATTTTCTCAGCCTGCTGGAGGGAATGTTCCTAAGGGATTCTCATTTTACAAGTTGGGGGCATCAAGAGAAAAGTGCCAGAGGGAAACAGTGAAAGACACCAAGAAAGCAGAGAAGACAAATAGGAAAGAGAAGAAAGTTAGGAGAAGAAATCAAGGAGGCCAGGAGAAGGAAAGTAGGTGGTTGGGAAGAGGGAGTATAAGGAGAATAAAGTTCATGAAGGTAGGAGGGGTGGGGGAGACCTTGTAATACAGAGCTAAGAGCTTTATAAAAGTTGAACAGAAAAGAAACCCTTGTTTGAAAGGAAGAGACTGGCTATATTTAGCACTGGGTAGGATGTCAGTTCTGAAAATAAACTGCTCCGAGAACCGAATGCAATCCTCTGTGTTGTTGTCACCTGCAGCAGCCTGGCCTCCCTTGTTGAGGAGAGTAGAACACGGACATATCAGCTACCTCAGAGCTCCTGACATTCATGAGGACTTGCCCCACTTTGTCTCCTTGTCCCATTCCTAGATTTTAAAACTTCTGATTAATGTGGAGAAAAAAGTTATATAGCTGAAGAAAGTAAAGTATATATATGCTGGTGTGTATGTGGAGCAGAGAAGTATCCTGCTAAGTCAATACCAGAATCTAAACACCATGTAGCCAGATGCTTAATACAATATTCCCCACCTCCATGGTACATTTCTGGCATATGAAAGTAGACACAAGAGCCCAGCACAAAGTATGACAGGCCATGTAAAAAGATATATTTGAAACATCCTATAAGTGTCATAGAGGTAAGTCCTGTGGAGGTGTCATGCCTGTGTGATTTACAGAGCTCACATAGGGCATGCAGACAGACCCAGGTCAGGATACATTAGGAAAAGACAGAGAATTCATAATTTGGGCCATCAAAAACAGAATGCATGTGAAAAAGGCTGGAAATGAGGAGAAATTTTTCCTTTTCTGATAGGGATAAATGTAATTATATTATTAAGTGCAATGCTATCTACTTCTCCCTTAAGAGACTTATAGATTTAAGGTACATTTAGATACACACACATACACACAAACACACACACACGTACAGACACACACAAAACACATGTTGGGAAAATATAGGTGATGCCTTTCACTGAAATGGAAAAAAATAGGAGAAAACAGGTATTTTGATGGAACAAAATATAACCAGAATTCCATAATTCTAACTTCCAACTTTATCCACTCATCACTTCCACTATTACTGCTCTCTCATCTAGACTGTTGCAATAGCCTCCTAATTGTTTTCCTGCTCCTAACCTAAGCCTCTCTCCTGAATATGTACTGCAGAGGGCAGCCAAAGAGATCTTTTTAAAATTACAAGGCAGATTATGTCACTCCTGTGCATGAAAACCTACAATATCTTCTCAGCTCTGAGTAAAATGTAAAATCTTTAACATGCAAGACTACACATGATGTAGCCCTCTGCTACTTCTCTGGTTTCATTTGCTATCAGTCTCCCCTTACTCCTTCCACTCGATGAATAGGTATGCTGACTTCTTTGCTCTTCCTAGAACATGTCAAGCACATTCTGGCCTCAGGGATTTGCATTTACTTTCCCTCCCTGTGCGAGATGCTAGAAGATTTAGGAATTTCCATTACTCCAGGCAAGGAAAACAGTGTTTGTAATGGTCTTGAGGTGAGAGAAAGCATGGTATGTCCAAAGATCATGTGGTACTTTTTGAAAATGCAAATTCTCTGGGTCTCACTCAAGATATCTGAATAAGAATCTCTGGAGGTGAGGCTTAGGGGTAGGTAGATTGAAAAAGTTCCGCATATGATTCTGATGTGCAGTCCTGGCTGAGAACCACTCTAAAAATATACACACACCTCCATCAAATTTACAAGTAATCTCCAAATTGACAAATTCAGTAGATACTTTATATATATCACGTGACTACTGTGTTAGAATTGATAGTTGATCATTCTTAACTTCAAGTATTCTGCTTCCTTGGCTTTCAGGCAGCACACTCTCACAGTTCTCCTGCCACCTTTCTGGCTTTCCTTCTTAGTCTATTTTACGGACTTTCTTCCTGCCAACCCCTCAAATATAGGTCCTTTCCAAGGTTTTGCCCTCTATCTTTCTATCACTCTAACATTCTACCCACTCTCTCTGGCTAGGCTCATACATTCAGACAGCTTAAATCTGTACACGACTTATGTCCACATTTCTATTCCTGATCCAGATTCTCTTGTAAGCTCAGAACCCATGTATGATATTGCCTATAATATTATACATGGGCTCTGAGCTTCACTGATTCCTGTGTAATATTACACAGGAATATTACATGGGTTCTGAGCTTCACTGATTCCTGTGTGATATTACACAGGAACCTCAAACCCAATTTACCCAAAGCTCATTTTTTAATATTTCCTCCATATCTCAGTAAATGGTACTACTAATACCCCATATAAGTCACTAAGTCTTGTTTATTCTACCATCTACTGATCATGTGCTTTTCTTCATCCACACAGTCCCTACCATGATTTACGCCACGATCATCTCTCACCTGATTTATTGACAGATTGTATTGCAATTTATGTGTTTACATGTCCATTTATTCTACTAGACTGTGAGTAATGAGAGGACAAGACCATTCATTTATTCATTCAACCAACATGTATTGATAGCTTACCACATGCCATACTGGGTCACATTAATTTCTGTATCTCTCATATCAAGTATATTGCCTGACATTAAACATGTACTCAGTATATGTTTGTTTTATTGAATTATATTGAAACTTACTATGTCACAGAAGAGGAAAATAAAGCCTAGAGATGAAGAGTGACCTTCCAAAGCCACACAGCAGGTTAGGATACTGGAATTTACATGTCCTTACTCGTAGTCCAGCTTTCTTTCCAGAGGACCATATTGTCCCTCTCTCCCACCCCTCCATTATTGGTAATATTGCTTCTATACTGTTTGTCAGCTTCTGCAGAAAACAAAATAATTATTACTGTCTCTATAGGCTTTCCAGTTAAGAATCTGTGTTTCCTTGACATTGCTTACTTCTTCTGCATTATCACTGCTGAATCAGGATAACCACGGGTCAGCTTTTTATCTGGCACTTCTAAAGAGCTCCTCTTGACTTTAGTAGAGTATGGATAGAGGGGGCCTCATGTAGGAAATTTCATCCTCTCAAACAGATTTGGGCTGTATCCTGGGAAAAATAGAATGAGGAAAGACTTTCAGAATTTGTGTGGAAGTATGTGTTTTATGCAGAAAAAACAAGAGAAAATGGGTTATAAGAGAGAATTTGATTGGGTTGATGGATGATGTTCCTGATAATGATTGTTTTAGACACTGTATTGGACTATCACATAAAATTGGCTCTTTGTGTCTAATCTATTTCCACTTGCTACAATTTAGTAAAACCTAAATAAGTTCAGTACATTCTAGGAATATGAATAAATCATGCAATGTGGTGCCTTCTAGAGAAAATTTCTACTTCTACTTTGTTCAGGCGATGAATATAGGAGACTGTCTTAGAATGGTTTATAAACATGCTATTTTCACATCTTTGTATCGTTTTTCATACTGTTATCTCTGCTTTCAAAGATCTTCATTCATTCTTTTATTTATCAAATATTTTCTGAGCATCTATTCTGTGCCAGGCATTATGCCAAGTTTTGGAGATTCCGTGATAGTTCTTCTTGCAGTTCACGAGGTCATGCTGTCTCATGGCCTTTGCAATGCTATTCTCTCTTGCTGTAACACCTTTCTCATTCTTCAAGTTTATATTTAAATGTCACCTTTCCTAGTAAGCATTCCATAACATACTGGATTAGGTGTATTTTCTCTCTGCTCCCTTCCAAAACATTTATCATCCTTTATTACATTTATCTATTGGCTGTCTTTCCTACTAAATTATGAGCTGCTTGAGAGTAGGGATTCATTTATTATATTTATTATATATTAATTAATAGAACATAATAATAATTACATATAATAATATAATATCTATATTAATAATATATAATTAATTCATTTATTATTGCATCTTAATTTATTCCTGTATCCCCAGAGCCTGGTACAAAGTAAACCCTCAATATATGTTTGCTGATTGTTGAATGAATCAACGAGCTCATAATTTAGTAAAGGAAACAGGTATAAATCACATAAATTATGTTACAATGTGATGAGGGCAAAATAGAAGTACATTTACCAGCTGGATTTATTTATTTATTCCTTTATTCCTACATTGAAAATTTACAGAGGGTTTCCATTCCAGGTCCACTCTTCCTTCAAGAAGCTCTCAATCTATTGGGAAACATAGATAAGTAAATAGACCATTTAAATATAGTGCATTAAGTGCTCTGACAATAGTAGGTACATCCTCTGTGACTCAACTAAGAAAACATTTCCTCCAGGAAGTCCTCCCTAACTTCTTCAGATAGAGTTTGATTTCTCTCATCTTTTATCTCTCATCTATATCCCTAAACTTTCTGTACTTTCTTCAAATATAGTGAGTATTATGTTCTGCATATATTGTAATCACTGGCTTGATGTGTCTGCCTTTTCCACAGGCCTATGTGCTTTTTGAGGGCAGAGCTATTTTGATTTGTCTCTGCACAGGTCTGCAGTAGTCACTCAGACAATAATAATAAGAGTGATGGCTACCATTTATTCAGTGCTTACATTACTTATTACTTACATTATTTCAAGTTATCCTCTTTTCAACAAAGAAATTATTTCTTGTCCCCACTTTACAAATGAAGAAACTGGGGCTTAACGAAGCATCACACAAATACTAATTAACAGAATTGGTTGTAAGCCCAGGTCTGACTCTTAAGGCCTTCTCTAGGATTGGCTTAGTTTCAGAAGTGTTTCCTATAGTCATCATTTCTTTGACCCTTGGAGTTCACTAGGGTCAAACTTAGGGGGACTCCTTAGTTGGCAGATTCTTATCCAAGTTTCAGGTGCTTAGATCCTTTTTTCAGCAGAGATAGATAGGTTCCAGGTAAAATTGTAATAGAGGCAAAGCTTATGTCTCTCCTTCACTCTAAAGTACATGCTATGATTTGGTCCAAAATGCCAGTCCTTATAGATTTTCCTGGAATTTGGCTCTAACACTGAGTGCCTTCAAACTTCCTCCTTCATCTCTTCTTTCCCACCGACTCTTTCCTTTCATTGAAAAATTCACTGGGCTCCCCTATGCTGAATCTTATAATTTTGCCATGCTCTTTAGTTTCCTCTCAACATATTGAGATTTGACTTTCTACACCTCCACCAAAACTGTTTTCAATAAGTCACCATGTGGCTAAATTCACTGGATACTTTCAACCCCTTATCATAATTTTCCTTCAGTATTAGGCCATTTTGACTATTCCATCTTTATTCAAACTCTCTCTGCTCTTCTGTGGCAATGTGCTATCCTGATCCCCTTCTAACATCTGCTATTCCTTCTCTGGTTTCTTCACTGATTCTCTATCCTTTTGTTCTCTAACTGTTCCACATGGTCAATACCATAGTTCTTTTCTCTCTCTCTTTCCTCTACCTCAGAGGTTTCATCCATTTTCAAAACTCCAATAATCTCTTCCATGTTAACAAGCCCTAAAGTCCTTCTCCTGTCCTATCACTCAAATTCTAGCCCTATATCTCTAACTTTGTACCAAATATTCCTACTTGAAAATGTTCCACCATCACCTCAAATTCAAAATTTCCAAAGAAAACTCAAAGATCTTATCATCTTCCTTGTTTATTGTATAGTGAAAAGGAACACTGGACCAATTGTCAGGAGACCTGGGTTCTACTCCTGGCTCTGCCACTAACTTGGTATTTCCCGAGTTATTTCAAAAAGAGTTTATTATATGAAAATCACAGTAAAAAATACCTCAGAAGGCACGTATATGAATCTTAAAGGAGCTAATTCTAGTTGGAAAGATAAGACATATACATAATTTACTACAGTGTAAGTTAGAAAGTGATAAATACCATAAAAGAAGCATAACTACATTATTATGAGAGTTCAGAGGTATTTCTAGATGATGAGACAATGAAAAATACTATAGAGAAAATCATATTTGATGTAGTCTTTGAAGGTTGGATAAGATTCTATTGCTTAGAGTGTGCATTTCAGGTGAAGATAATTGTATAAACAAAAACATGATAGTGGAAAAGTAAAGGGTAATCTTGGAGAATGCAGAATAGTCATGTTTAACTATAGTGCTATATGCTTAAAGGTAGGAGGAGTGGGGAATAAATTTAGAATGGCAGTATATAACTAGATCTGATGAGGCCTCATAGGCCAGGGTAAGGAATTTGGATTATATTCTAGTATATTGGGAAGCAACTGAAGAATTTTAAGCAAGAATGTGACATGATCAGACTCAATGTATAGAAAAGTCACTCTGGTCCCTCTGTGGAGAATTTGTGGTAGAGAGTAGGGCACTGAGCAGGAGCAGAGCAAAAGAGCCCAGTTAGAACACCATGTAGTAGTCCATGTAAGAAGTGCTGTGATTTGTGCTAAGGTGACAGCAGTGGAAGAAGTGAGAAGTAGAGAGATACAAGGTGATGTCTTAGGGCAGAAACGATAATACTTCATTCATTTAAGGAGTAAAAGCTAAAGGAGAGAAAGAAAGGTCAATTATATGCTAAAGTTTCAAGATTGTATAACTGAAGCATTTGTGATGCCATACCAAGTAAAAGAGAAAACAGGATAAGCAGTTAGCTTGGGGTTTTGAATAGAATTTTATAATTAGTGTTGGATAATATAATCTCCAGAATTCTTTACAACTGAAATATGTATATTTATTCCTTTAAACTGACCTACCCCTTCCAACTTCTCTGTATGGCCATCACCATAGTCAACCAAAAACATCCCATCTTTACTTCCCATTCTCACTGTCAATTTCCTAACCAGGCCTTTATAATTGCCTGTTTGGATTACTCCAAAATACCCTAAATTGCCTAACCTGGCTCCAGTATCTCCCCCTTCCAATATACCATGCTCAATGTATCTTCCTTAAATGTGGTTTATTTTCACACTATATTCCCTTGCTCTAAAATTTATTTCTAATTCCCAGAGCATTAAGTCTAAATTACTCTGCCTGTCATTCAAGTTGTTCTACAACACTATATATTCCACTCCTTTCTTCAGTATACCTCTTACATAAGGCAGTTTGAATGTTTCATTCTTCTTAGACTCCATGCACATTGCTGCCAGTCCAGCTTTCCACATGTACCCTTCATATGTATTATATATGCCTGTTCATTTTCTGCCCAGATCCTAATTCTTCTGGTGTCCTTCAAGGTTACTTATTTATTTTTTGGAAACCAATGACTTTCAGAAATAGATGGGTTGATCTGTGCTGAGACAATATGTCTAAATTCAATTGGAATTGAATTAATGTCAGCAAGGTGTCTTATAAAAAGAAGGAAGGCATTGAGACAGAAGACTGTGTTCACTTCTAGGCCCAATACTGTCACTAACTAGCTGTATGATCTTGAACAACTCAATGAATCTGTCATAATATGTTTTCTGAAAAGCACACCATTAGCTAAAGAGCTAAGAAACAAATTTCCTGAAATGCACTGCTAGAAGAATCTAATGAGCTTGTAAAACAAGTTGTCAGGTGATACAGAGTGAATTTTATAATGTCTTAACATCAAGTTTCTAGATATAATTGTACTATCCTGATAGGTTACCAAAAATCATGAAACTCCAAATAGTCTTTTAGAAACACAGCAGCTTAAAGTACAAATAAAGATATTCATATAGATTTCCAAGAGTCAGTTATCTATTCATTCAATAAACATTAATTGAGTGACCAGTGTGCCAGGCCCTGAGGATATAGAGTGAAGACAAATATGATAAATGTTTTATTTGCTCTCAAAAAGATCATTGTCTAGAATGAGAGATAGAAAATTGTAATACATGATAACTGCTGTGATAGTGGTATGTACAAGGGAGCATCTGGAGCACAAAGAATAGGACAAATACCTAAACTGGTCTTTTGGAGAGAGAGGTGATTAGGCAAGGTTTTTCCTGCAGTGAGTGACTTCTAGGCCTAGGTCCAAAGCATATGGGTTAGGGAGGCATTTCAGGAAGAGTGAGCATGATATTCAAAGGCAAAGAAACATACAGCAATATGGAATATTCAGGCATACTTAGTCTACTTGGGCTACTATAACAAAATAACTGCAACTGGGTAACTTATAAACAACAGAAATTTATTTCTTACAGTTCTGAAGGCTAGGAAGTCCAAGATCAAGGTGCTGGTAGTATCTGGTGAGGTCCTACTTCCTACTTCTTGCTGAGTCCTCACATGGTGGAAGGGGCAAGGCAGCTCTCTGGGGCCTTTTTTATAAAAGGGCACTAATCCCATTCATGGGGACTCTACCTACATGATTTAATCACCTCCCAAAGGGCCCATCTCCTAATATTGTCACATTGGTGAATAAGTTTCAACATATGAATTTTGGGGAAACACAAACATTCAGACCATAACAGATACCAAATAGTTTGGAAGAATTAGAACAAAAATCCTTGAAGGGATTTGCAGATGGTTGGATACTGTGCAGTAGTGGTGAAGAGTGCCAGCTCTGGAGTGACTTGGCCTGAGTTAAATCCCAGATCTGCAACTCACCAGCTGTGTAACCTTGGACAAGTAACTTAATCTCTTTGGACTGTGGTTTCTCATTTGTAAAATCAGTACAACTTATAAATATACCTCACAGGATTATCGAGAGAATTAAATAGGTTAAAACAGGTAAAATGCTTAGAACAGTATCTGGCACAGAGTAAACATTTCTCCTTACCCACATGAATATTAACTCTAGGAGGGCAGAAAATTTAACTGTTAAATTACCAGCACTTAGATAGTGAGTGGCCCATAGTAGGCATTGTTGAATGAATGAGTGATCATCAACATAATTACTTTTTGTCATGGGTATCATCCTAAGAGGTGAAAAGGTTGAATAACCTCAGTTGTTTACATTACATTGTCTTAATATAGGCCCACACAGTAAAAGAGAGAAAGGAACTTGCAACCAAGCTGCTCAAATTTAAAGCTGGACTTTAAAAAATAAAAAGACTTAGAGTTGAAATCATCTCTTGCCTCTCCTACAGGCTACATTAGGGCAAGAGCAATTTCTTAACATTCATAGCTACTACTCATTGAGTGCTTGGTATATGCCAGAAACATGATAAACCTTTTAAATGCAAGACCTTATTCAATCTACAGGACAATAGCACAATCTTGTGATGTAGGTACTATTGTTACTTTCATTTTAAAGATGAAGAAACAGGCTCAGAGAGGTGAATTGAGTTGCCTAAAGTTAGATAGCTCATAAGTTGAGGAGCAAAAATTTGAACCCTGATCTGTGTGACCTGAATCTAGTTAATATAGTGTTTGGAACATAGTTAATGTGCAATAAATATTTGTTGAATAAATGAGTGAATGAACACATCAGTAAATCCATCCTCTTCTGCAAATGAACCTACAGTTAGCTTTAATGGTTTTAATGATCTTGATAAGCTTGAGTCAGTGTTAAAAGTAAGGAAGAGGTGTGAGCCACAAAAGAGAAGAATTTACATAGGAAAACCTCTTGACTGGAAATTCCAATTTGGTAAAGAGATCTGGATTTGCTTAGAAATTACACACACACACACACACACACACAGAATATTCTGGAGCACCTTCAACACACACACACACAGGTGCATGCAGACCCACACAACCATACATTTTTTTAATCTCATGCTTTCTTTTGTCTTCTTAACACCTCTGAAAGGGTGTAAATAAAATGTCAGAGCTAGAAGGGACCTTAGCAATTACCTAATCAGATCCCTTCATGTTAATGTAAAAACTGAGGCTCTAGAGGGGAAGTAAATTGCAAAGGTCACACAAAGAGAGTAAGATTAAGAATCTCAGTTTCCTGACTCAGTTTGTTTCACTCTGAACTGTCACCATTTACCATCTCAATTTTGTAGATGAGGTAACCAAAGCATCCCAAGAATGTCGATGGCCAAGCTCCTGCCACTTGTCCATCGAAACAGAGCTTGAAATCAGATCTCCTTTATTTTATTAATAAATATGAGGCTTACTGTCATCCAGGTGCTTCTGTCTAGATGCCCAGAAGGAAGATCCATTGCTATTGAATTGAATAGTGGACTGAAAATAATTTACAGAAAGCTTTGTCTTTCATTTCTCTATAAGAGAAAATGTCCAAGACTGCTTTATTTTCAGAAGCCTGGCAGTCCCAAAGAGGTTCCATGAAGGCAGGAATCCTCCATCCAATCCTTCTTATTGAATCCACAACACCCAGCACTTAACAAATATTTGTTGTTGAATGTATGACATACTAAAGACAGAAAGGGAAAGTAGGTTGGGTAATGGTTTCTTGTTGGCAATGGATGGACAATCGTTAGTGCTGAGAAAGTGGGAATGAATGAGGAAAAGAGGTAGGAGAAGCCCTGAAACAAAGGAGAAGCTCTGTCTCTTTATCTGATTGAAGCTGCAGTCACTCAGCAAGGGCTGAGTGGCTTGGTAGGAGTGTGATTGGCAGAGATATTTAAATGAGGCCTCTTTAAAATTGTTACTTTCCACCCCACCCCCATTCTCCTTTAAATTTTGTTTCAGTCATTACCCAGGGACCGGATACAGAGATTCCTATGGGGAGTTCTAATGGGTCGATTCAATTTCATCTGGATGACGCCACTTAGCCAAGCATTAAGAGCTACAGCTCCGGGAAAGCAAACGACACAGAGAGGGGAAGAGAAAGAAATTATAACAAGGAGCAATAAATCCCTTCCTTCCCATCCTCCTCCATAACCCATTCACAAGACCTCCAGAAATCATCTACATTCACAAAACAGCCAGCTAGCTGAGCTGAATACACTGCAACCTCATCCCCCTCCCCCACACGGATTATATACCAAGACACCCTGAGCTATATAAATAATCACACACTAGCGGCATCTATTGCTCCGTTAAGATACCCTGTGTCTACAACTGCAGTTTCTGCTGCTTCTGTTCATCTGTCAGATTGGAGGAGACAGAGGCGGAGGTGGAGGCGGAGGCAAAAGAGAAGGACGGGAGGAGGTAAAGGAGGAGGAAGGGAAGGAAGGAAGGGGGAGGGGAAAAAGAGGGGAAGGAAAATACTGGAGGAGGGGGTGGTGGAAAACAGGAGGAGGAGGAGAAGGGGGAGGAGAAAGAGGCGGAGGAGGAGGGGGAGGAGAAAGAGGAGGAGGAGAAAGAGGAGGAGGTGAACAACTTACCCTGCTGAGCTCTCTTTGGGGAATACGAGCATCAAGATTTAGATCTGCATGTAAAATCTATACAAAGTATCTGCCACCACAGGTCTGACTCTCCCCCTCCTCCGGTTTTTTTTGTTTGTTTGTTTTTTGTTTGTTTGTTTGGTTTTTGGGGGGATTTTTTTTTCTTTCTGTTTTCTCTGCTGTGTCAAAGACCGAGACAGAACTATCTCTGTTTCTGGCTCCACTGCCAGTGAAGGAGTTTTCATTCAGACTTTCCGAAGAAAGGTGGAGAAACCCAAAGACTCAGGAGAAGAGGTCCTTTGAGCCAGATGGGGCATTAGTTCTTCTGCTTTTCTCAGCATGGATAAACCCCTTCCTCAAGGTAAGCCATAGAGATTAGCTCTTAAAGACCCCAGAATTCTTTCTATGCAGTGCACAAATTGCCATTCATTCCATCATCCTGTGCTGTGTTTTGTGTGTGTGTGTGTGTGTGTGTGTACGCGCGCAAGTGCGTGGGTAACATAAAAACGAAAACCCTTTAAATGAGATTTAAATGAATCAGCTCTTGCAGAAAACTATCCGTATTAGAAATTTCTAAATAAAAATAGAACTTCAAAATAATTCCTTTGTAGCCAAACATCAATTTAATTTCCAGACTGTTGACCTTTAAATGCATTCTGGTGCTTGCTTAAGCCCCTCATAGCGCAGCCTAACCACCCAAGCTGAGGACGTAGGGAAAGCCCGTGCTGAGGCCAGTCTGGCTAGCAGGCATCCTGTCAGTGTGTGGCTGGTCTGCTATTGGTTCACAAGTCTGGGTTGTGCATCGTTCAGATTTCATCACATCACCTTGCCCTGGGTAGAAATGGCGCAAGCTGACACGGCATAACCCCCCACTTACATTGAGTCAGAGCAATGATTTAGAAATCTCTGGATCCATGCCTGTGTATGTGTGCACGTGTCTCTGTGTGGCATATGGAAATTTTGTCAAAAATGAGAACCTGTGAGCATGTCTAGTTAGCCAACAGGCATTTGATAGGACCTAGGGCAGTGGTTTACTGCACACTCTCTTCCACGCATCTAACTAATTTTAATCATCATTCACCTCTGCATACTGCAAACCAAGTTGGATGAACAGAAAACAGACCTTGAACTCTTAAACAGAAAATCTATTTTGAAATGCGAACCATTGTTGCTTTTCTGGGCATATTAAACCCTCAGTGTAACATGATGTGCTATCACATGAATTTGAATATACCAGGTGTTTAAATCATGTTCCCAACAAGTTAGCTGCATATATAAATACAAATAAGGCACAGGCTAGCAGTTCATCCACAATGAAGTATTAGTCTTGTTTTTTTTTTTTTTTTTTTTTGCTTCTAAACAAACATATACTAAGACTTTATTATAACGTGCTATAATTTTGTTTCTCTGTGTTCTGTCTTTAGGTCTCTAGCTGTGAAACATAGTCTGTCTTAGATGGTGATCTGAGTGACTTGGATTTGAAGGTATTTATTCAGAGTTAAGGAGTTGAGTACCAAGGAAGTAAAGAACCCAAAGGAAAGACTTTTGAGTCAGACAAATGTAACCAACAAACCCAGCATAAAATTTAAAGCATCCAGACAAGAAAGGGCTTTTAAAACCTTCCTTTCATACCCTCTCATTTTGTGGATGAAGAAACTGAGGTCCGGAACAGAGGTCACTTGCCCAGAGTCACACAGCAAAGTAGAGCAAACATTATGACTAGAATTAAGTTTCTTGTGTCTTATAAAAGGATTGGGGGTTTCAAGAAAGATTCCTACTTCTTAAATGAACAACTAGCTTCCTAGAGTTTTCCTCAGGATTAGAAGTATGTGAATTCATTTGGTATTAAAAATTTTCCCTGTATCTCTCATCACTAAAACACCCATATCTTTAATAATGCAAGGTCTTAAAACTGCAAGTCTCCTTGGTTTGAAATAAACTGCTATGAATCTAATGAAACTATTAAAGTAATGAATAGGACTAGGGTAGCAAAGTGACAAGTTAAGAGTTAAATGTGGTGAGAACCTGGCAGCTCCAGCAAGATGTATGTGGTAGGAGGGAGGCCCAGTCAGTGGCAGAGAGGTTAGTAATGTAAACTATATACAACTTGGTATTTGTAAGGGGGGAGTGCTTTGATAGAGATGCAAATGCTTTT
Source organism: Daubentonia madagascariensis (assembly GCA_023783475.1). Classification (NCBI taxonomy): domain Eukaryota; kingdom Metazoa; phylum Chordata; class Mammalia; order Primates; family Daubentoniidae; genus Daubentonia; species Daubentonia madagascariensis. The sequence goes on from JAKFHU010000969.1 coordinate 232,499, forward strand.
GCACAGAGAGGGATTTTTAGAGAGCAGACTTTGGAACAGTAGAACTAAGAAAACATATAAAGCCATAGCAGAAATTCCCCCTATGTTTGCTTTCAGTTATTCTGAGAAGGAGTGTGTATAACAGTGTAGCATAGAAAAAAAGCAACACACCTCAGAGTGGTTACACAGTAAGGTACAAGACAGCATTGAACCTATGGGAGGGGGAGAAAACAGGAGCCAGGCTCTCCTTCTCTTCCCCCCTCTTCTTTGAAATCAATATTGAGTCATATTGTATCAGAAAGGATTTGTCATAGAAATCAGAACTGTCTTAAGGTGTTAGCATAGAAAGGCTTTACATAGGAATGTTTTCAGCTTTACTCTCAATATGGCAGATTTAGGTTCCAGAGAGAAAATACATTTTCTTTCATTAACAAACATTAGCATTTCTTGAATGGATTTAGCTTTCTAGTCCCTAAATTGGCATAAGAAAAGACAGACATTTTTATTTAGGTTGAACATAGCAAATTTCGGGGCTACAGAAAAACTGTTGAAAAAACTGTGAGCACCTGGCCAGAGAGACTGAGATGGGAGTGGGTTTACAATGCATCATTCATTACTGCAGAGGCACTACGTGACAAAAATCACTAGATCGCATCAATGTGCAGCCAAGGCTTGTAATCACCTTGGCTCCTATTAATATGTGATATGTATGTTCTCTCTCTCATTTAACAGGATATGGAATTGACCAACAGTACAGTTTCTTAACTGTTGTTGTTCACAATGAATGGCTCTTTAATGGGTGTATTTCTGAATCACAAACATGCATGTAGTGGTAGTTTTTCATCTAGTCTATGTGCTGCCGCAGTCTCGTGCCTATTCCTTTCTCAATGATTTTTTCCCTCTTACCTTCCTCTACAATATCTATTTCAGTTCATCCTGTTAGCCAGATAGGATTCCGCACATCCAGAATGGCAAACAATTTATTGTCATTCAATCGTTTTTTTAATTCCTACTCAACACCCTGATTTTACCCGGGTCCTACTGCCCACCATATTACAGATCTTTCATATGAGATTCCAGGGTCCATTTGAATAAAACATTTTACAGACCTGGAAGAAACCTTCTGAGTTCATCCTGTCAGTCCCCTTACCTGTAAGCAAGACAGTACCTCATAATTCCAGACTGATACCCACGGCTTCCTTTAATCATCCAACAAAGCATCTCAACATCTCAGTCTTGCAGAAATCTAATCAATATTCAAATACACCTTCTCAACCTAAACACCGTGTATCCTTCTGCTCCCCAGACAGGATTCCCTTTGAACATGGTTCTCATTATTGGTTCTGAGTCATTTATATTATGACCTAGGTTCCTTCCTTTCAGCCTTCTGGGCATGTCCCCAAGGTACCTAGTGACATCCCTAGAATCCTGTCTTTGGAATCTCACATGATTATCTCCTGTAATTTTGAGATCTTGTATACCTTCCTGTGAATCATTGCTTCTTGGAATTTTCAATGTTTTGAATCTAGTTTCCTTTGGGAAATCAATGAGTCTAAACAGCATCCAGCATGTATATTATTGTTCTTACAGTGTAAAGGACTTGAAGGGTGCCAGATATTCTTTAGCTGATCAATGAGACATAAATCCATTTCTTATAAATTTGTGAAAAGACTCTTTCCAGTCCAAAGCTCCTACATCCACAAACCCTCCAAGCCAAATGAACAATGTGTCCTTTTTTATTTGGGTGTCCAGATGAAAACTGCCTGTTCCTTTCCAATGCTGAAACTATAAATCTATAAAAATACAGCAAAGATAGAGGTGGGAGGTTGCAGGTGGCTTTGAATGCAAAGAAATGAGGTAGAAATACATTTTTCTTTTGAATGCCTAAATAAACAAGGGCACATTACCCAACTTACCCTGAAGGACTTGAAGATGTAGAAGGTATGAATAAAAATAATTCTTTTATCAAATTGCTTAGTTATAGAAATATAGATCACAATGGGGCAAGGTCCTTCAAAATCCCCTAGTCTACCCCTATAAATACATAGATAGTAAAACTGAAGCCCAAAGAAAACAAGTGATTTGACAAAGGTAACATGGATATTTGAGTCTTAGAGAGTCTCCATAGTGCTTATTTGCATTCTCTTGCACTGTGTTTATTTAACACCAAAACAACTATCTAAAAAGTGAATTTTTTGTCAGACTTGTTCTTGGATGTGATGTGGCAAAAAAGTTATTTTTAACCAAATTATGTGTTCTCTTCAGAAGATGAACAGATATGAATTCAGCTAATCAGGTGTGCATGGGGATATAGCCTCAAAAGTCAACTGAGTCTGGTCATACTATTAGCCACTGAGTCCTTTATGAACTGCATCCTTATTTTTACTGTTATCGAGCTTTGGGCCCATTTCAGTGTCATGTTTGGTTGCTTATGGAAACCTAATCAAGCACTATCCTCTCTCACTTGTTTATTTCTATTACTCGTTCAAGTAATCCATCCCATGCAAGTAGTGTGATTAATTGATCTATTTTGAGGAGGCCTGGAACATGATGGATTTCAAATATATACTTTATTTATAGTAGTGTTCCCTTGGTCCTAATGCCTCCAGGATATCTCTTGGATTTGTGTTTAGACTTCCTTGTGTACACCTTTTTTTGGCTTTTCAGTCTTCTAGGTGGTGTGATACAGCAATTTACTGTTTATACAATGTTTTCCTTATAGTCATCATTATCAGTTCTGGGCTTGATCAGATCCTTTTGGGAATGACTACCCAATTCTTCCTGATTGTGGTACAATCTCCATACAAGCTTATGCTTTCTAGATATTCAACTTTGCTTAACTAAATATGGTACAAAAATGTTGCTGCTCTTTTAAAAAGCTAGTTTATTGTGTAAGGTAAAGATAGAGAAAAGCAGTCTGAGTAGATTCTGTTTGGTAAATCCTACCACTATGGAGTTGACTCAGGGTGGTAACAGGTACAATTACAGGTGATATTTGAAATAATTCCGGGCTTATCTTCTACAGTTCCCTTATCCTCAGTGTCACTCCCATGTATATAAAAGTTTGATTCTGGAACCACCATGCTATTTGAAGAGAACCACCTCCTCAATAAGTTAAAGCAGCCAGTAACATAAGGAAAACTACAAGATGATTAGTATTGGCTTCCTTATACTCTTGGGAAGACTTTTTTCCTATTACTGTACAGACAGTTTAATTCCTGCCTTCTGTGTCTCTGCCATATCTCTGCCATTATTGCATTCTGCTCGCTTGCCTATATTCGTTGAATCAAGCAATGTCCTTTCCCATCTGTTTATTTCTGCTTATCATAAATTACACTGAAAGGAGAATTTTGGTTGGTGATATGTAAATATATATGTATATCACTCATATATATATAAGAAACTTCTCATGTGAGACTTTTGAGGCTTTTTCTTTTGCTTCTGCATTGCTTCAGAAAGTGGACCTTGCATTTAACATTAGGTTCCATTTTTATTAGAATGCTAATGCTCAAGGCTTAGATTTCTCTGCTAGCAAACACCTGAATAAACCAGCTGCTCCTATGAACCTAGTCATATGACATAATACAAAAAGAATCAATGGGCTGATCTTTGTTCACAAATTGCTTTATAGTCTGGATGAGATGACCATACTTGCCTATAAAGAAGTAGGTGAGGTCAATTACAAAATAAAGGTGTAGCATGAAGATTACTGTAAAGTGACTGAAGGTAGTGGTGATGATAGGACCTGAGCTTTGTTGATTCCCTGCAAAGTACTTATGCCCATGTGTTTTCATTTATTGTCTCTATTCCTTTTCTCCTAGGATTTTCTGATGTGCCCTGAGGTCTATGTAACTACAAGGTCTCTTCTTTATCACCATAAGTGCCACCCTGACCCACAACCACTCAGAGCTCAAAAATCAAGGCAAAATGGATGCTGCAGTGACAGATGATTTTCAACAAATCCTGCCTATTGAACAGCTACGCTCTACTCATGCTAGCAATGATTATGTGGAACGGCCTCCAGCCCCGTGTAAACAGGCCCTCTCCAGCCCTTCCCTTATCATGCAAACCCACAAATCTGATTGGTCTCTGGCTACCATGCCTACTGCTCTCCCCCGCAGTCTCAGCCAGTGCCATCAATTGCAGCCCTTGCCTCAGCATCTGAGCCAATCTAGCATTGCCAGCTCAATGTCCCATAGCACCACTGCCTCTGATCAAAGGCTCTTGGCCAGCATTACACCCTCACCTTCAGGCCAGTCCATCATCCGAACCCAGCCTGGAGCAGGGGCCCACCCAAAGGCTGATGGTGCTCTGAAGGGAGAAGCTGAGCAATCTGCTGGGCACCCCAGTGAGCACCTCTTCATCTGTGAGGAGTGTGGGCGCTGCAAGTGTGTCCCCTGCACAGCAGTTCGCCCTCTCCCCTCCTGCTGGCTGTGCAACCAGCGTTGCCTTTGCTCTGCTGAGAGCCTCCTCGATTATGGCACTTGTCTCTGCTGTGTCAAGGGCCTCTTCTACCACTGCTCCACTGATGATGAAGACAACTGCGCTGATGAGCCCTGCTCATGTGGGCCTAGCTCTTGCTTTGTCCGATGGGCAGCCATGAGCCTCATCTCCCTCTTCTTACCCTGCCTGTGCTGCTACCTGCCTACCCGTGGATGCCTCCATCTGTGCCAGCAGGGCTATGATAGCCTTCGGCGACCAGGCTGCCGCTGTAAAAGGCACACCAACACTGTGTGCAGAAAAATCTCTTCTAGTAGTGCACCCTTCCCCAAGGCCCAGGAAAAGTCCGTATGACCTTCCCACAAGATGGATCCAGAGCTTTCTCCTTAGCCCCCATCAGTAAAGCATAGGGCTCATCCTTGGAGCAGGGAAGAGGGAGGTGGAGCGGGGAGGAAGGGAGTAATAAACTAGCCAAAGTTAAGGCCTCACCTCTTTTGTTCCTGCAGTGTCAGGGGAACGACCAAGTACATCCTGATGCAGGATGCCTTGTTCTTTGTCACAGTATCTATCCCACTCCTCTTCGATTGTTTTACACCCGGCCAGCTCAGCCCTTATGGCTGTCATGGCAAATTCAGGTGATATGTGGGCATGAGGTCTGGACACTGAGGACTGACAGAGCCAGCAACGTGGAGGTTTAGAGGCTCCCCAATGTAATGCCTCTCGATGCAGGCTCTGATTGTCACTCTGCTTTTCACAGTGCCTTTGGAAGCTTTCTTCTAAGATAGTTTTCACAGGTACATGTGGAACAGCATTCAACCTTCCAGGGAATATGACCCCTTCTCCCTGTTTACTACCCTTCTCTTTTTTTCCTCTGTCTCTCTTTCTCCTCTCCTTTTCTTTCACTATCCTGTTCTATGTTCCTTCCTCCTTCATTCTCACCCTCTCTGCTTTTACTTTTCCTCTCTTTTTCTCTCTTCCTTTATACTCCTACCCTCCCTCTCTCAGACTAATCCTTTCTCTGCTTATATTTCCATCTTGTTTGATCTATATTATCTCTTTCTACCTATCCCTCTTTCTCTAACATATCCAAAAGTGCTGTTTTTCCATAGGTGTTTCCTTAGACACCAAACTTTGCTATGCTATACCATTTACTATTTTTTATTAAGGGAAATGGATTACTGTAATGAACTGATCACTAGCAATAGTCTGTATCCCGATGTGTGTGTGCCCTCCCAATCATTCTCACTTGTTTGTGAGCATATGAGGCAAAGTTATCTTACGTTTCCAGGTTTATTTAGTTGAAGTTTTTCTCCCCTTCCTAATAATTGACTTATAGTATGGACAGATTCCACTAGCATGCTGAGTAGGATAGTAAACCAGGATGCTCATAACTTTGTATGTCTGACCCAAGTGCCAAAGGCAGACGTGCTTTATAGCTAAATGAACAAAGCAAAGGATATTACAGAAGTATGTTCTCTCTTAGAAGCTCACTTCCCTGAGACTGCATGGCTCAGGCCTTAATAATGGACTTAAAAAGTCTTAAAACTTTAGAGCTGGGAGGAATCTTAACTGTTAATCTGGTTCAATGCCCTTATTTTACAGATGGGAAAACTGAGGCCTAGAGATAGGAAGGCACTTGCCCAAGGCCACACACTGAGTTAATAGCAGAATTGGAACTGGAATACAGGTCTTCTGACTCCTAGTTCAGTATTCTTTCCCCTGTATCACATTGAGTCACAGGACTTTTTCCTAGGACTTTATTAACAGTGACAGAAAGCCATTCCCATCCAATTATTAATACTTTTCAGGAACCATGCCAAGTTAGTGTGGCGGTCTTTCTGCAACGCATGGTGGGTAGCTAATTAACTATCAGATGTTGAGGCTGCCCCCAGTGGACATCACCTTTGGCTCTGTCACCTTGTAGAAGCTCAAGTGTGGAAAAGAAAAGCTTAAAGAAGCCCTAACCAAGCTGTATCTTCGCCATTGCATCTACTCTTTGCTGCACATACTGTGCTTGCTCCTGGCTTTGTCTGCAATGGCAGCTGCCTGAGAACCCAAATTTCAGCAACAGTGAAAAACTGAAATGTATAATGCAGAGAACTGACTTCTCTCTTAAAAAAATACGGAGAGCCAATGCTGCGAACCCCCTTCCATGGGAAAAGGCTGCAGTGGTGATGGCAGGCTCCTAAAGACTGCTGCTAAAAGACACAAGAATTATATAATTTCCCTCTAAGTGAATCCAAAATTCACTAAGTAATTCAGAGATTGAGGGCACTTCCTTGAAATCAAGGTGCTCCAACTTAGTTTAAGACTTCTAGACTCCAACTTTATATCTCATCTCTTTTAAAGTGTGCATGGATGTATTTTGCAGGGTGGAGAGGTGGGGGAAAGTGTATAGTCGTACACAGGGGGATGAAGGAAACATCCATGTCCCTTTGTTGGATACATATTACAGAAAAATGTGCCACACAGTCTTTGTTGGTTCTGAATCTTCCTGATGTGTACTGACATTTGGGCTGCACACAGCCCCACACCTTTACTTACACCTCCTCTTCTAGAATTGCTTTGCTCTATTTTTGTATATATAAGTATGTTATGACAATTATTAATAATGTTAATGATATTGCTGCAAATGGTGCCATATATAAGGTTAGGCTTCTTGGAATATTTATAAATCCAAACCAATACCTGTAACCTCTTATGTTTGCTTTCAGATCCTTCAATTTTAAGTAACTTTTTTATATTACAAGTCTGCCTGATTGTACTTTAAAATTATCTACCCCTAAAAGCTGTGCTCAGTTCTCTGGGTCAAGCTAGATGGTAATGAGTAGCAACACACACTTCTCTCTGCTTCTGCCTGAAATTTGCTTAGAGCTCAGATATCTAAGGATTCTCTGGCACTAGTGCATTGTTCCTGGAGCTAAAGTTATTCTATGGATGTTTGCTTATTAATTTCAGGCCCCAAAATAACACAAGTCCCTCTTCCTTGGTAGCTCCTTGATATTCCAAACTTGCAGTCCTTACTCAGGCAAATTGTGCACTGCCAGAGGGGCCCTGGGCTCTGCCATACACCCAGAGGAGCTTTTCTCAGTGTATTTCTAAATGGCCTTACACTTGGTAGAAGAAAATGAAGGGTTACTCAAATGCAATTGCATCTGCAATCTGCTGCTGAGTCAGGGCTTCCACTTGTGTCCAAGTTGGCCTGATATGGACTGCATCTGGTTTACGTATAGATGGGTCCTGTTGGGGTATGCGCATGGACATGTGAGTGAGTGTGCATATGTATCCCTTCTGTGATTTTATATATATATATATATATATATATATATATATATATATATATATGTAAATACATATTCACACATCTCTATATATTTTAATGTATTGCACATGTATATTTAAAATATATATGAAAGAACTCTAAATCCTGCAGAGAGGCTCTGTTTTCATTTTCATTATTTTTCTACTTTGTATCATGTACTGTATAAACAGAAATATTTAGAGGGTGTTTCTTGCTTAGCATTTTTTTGGTAAAGTCATCTGTTACCCCCTAACTCTACTGTTTTCCACATACTGGTCCCTTGATAAATTTCATATGGCATTAGCCAAGAGTTTTCCTTTGGTTCCAGCCCATCTTCCCTCATTACAATAGCTATAATAAATATAGTGAACACTTACATAGTGCTTACTATATGCTAAGCACTATTTTTAGCATGTTACCTATATTAGCTCATTCAATCCTCGCAATAACTCAGTGATGTAGGACCATTCCAATCTCTATTTTACAAATGAGAAAACTGAAACACAGAAAGGTTAAGTGACTTGCCAAAAGTAACAATTGTAAATGGTATAGCTAAGATTTGAATGTAGGCTGTCTGACTCCCAAGTCTGTGCTCCAGAGTCGGGTATGGAAGTCTGGAGCACAATGTAAACATCTGGAGTAACAAGCCTCAAATGGTGAATAGTTCTTTCCCTAACTCCAGTCCACTTGCAGCCTAGAAGTTGAAATAAATGTGCTCCTATTTTAGGAGTAAAGCAATAGTTACAGACATCATGTATTGGCTATCTTGCTTCTCAGGATGGTGGCATTACAAACTTCTCCATTACTTCCTTTGAAAACATGCTTGCAGTCAGTTACCATTTCTCTGAGAACTTGTGACATTGAGCAAGTAGAGGAGTATTTTCACTTGTGCCAGAAAGGGTAAGAGTTTATTTTGCCTTTTATTGGGCAGGAAACTAACTCAATTTTTTTCTGCACAAAGTAGAACTGAAACTATTTTTGGAACTTGAGACTTGTTGGAGCTGTTAACATTCAAACATTGATTATAGTGAGTGCATTCTTCTAATTTAAATGTAATCAATCCACTGATGACCACGGGTCAGTATAACACCTTGTTTTTTACCATCAGCTCCTTCACACTGACAATCCTTTACCCTGACATTATTTCAAACCAAAAAGGACCTTTAAAGAACATCTAGTCCAATGTCAACACTTCATAGTTGACGAAAAAGATGCACAGAGAGGGGAAATAACTTGTCCAAAGTCACACAGTTCTGAGTTTGGTGGAATTATGACTTTATTCCAGAGTTCCTAATTAAGTATCTTAGCCTAGCTTTCTTAGAAAATAGAGCTTGAAGCAAAAGCTTTTGTGCAATCCAGGGAAGTAGGAGTAAGGAAAAGAGTAATGAGGTAAGGAAGGAAAAAGAGCAAACATAAAGGAGTATATCACCAAGTTGGCCACAATCTGTTTCATGGCAAGCTAATTTATCAATCTCCTTATGACAGGTCATATGAAACTACTACATCTCCATACAGCCCATCTGGGGAAGGAAGGGAGAAGAGTTCATCTGCTAGCTCCCATCTCATTAGTCAAATCCTTCCCCATGTGTTAACTCCTCTGCACTTTTGGGTAGTGCACATATGGGCACTTAAGCATGTACCTTGGTGTCTCATGTCTCAGCAGCAATGGGAAGCATTGTGGCTCCAGTATAGACAGAAAGGCAAGTGTGTGGATGTAGGTTAAAGTTAAAGTGCTATGCCATACTGGTACTTTTCCCATACCTCTTTAATCACGTTCATTCAAAGTGAGTTAGAGATAACCTACCATCTTTAAAGTACATAAGGCTTTATTGTGGCCCTCAGAAATGTACAAATTTGTCTTCTTGAACCTATGTATTCTCTAACTTGCTTTGAAAAGTTTTTTTTTTTTACATAGAAATGAAGTCCCTTGTTCAATTAGAGGAGTAACAAAGTTTCAAAATATCCTTCTTTGTATAAAAAGGAATTTTATGTTGCTGAACTCTTTAAAAAGTGTATCTAAGTCAATGTGTGTACATGAATGCATATATGTTCATTTAGGCTCCGTCAGCATAATAGCAGGAAAATTGGTCAAGTTAATAAATTCAGGAAAAATTGGCTAAACAAGGTATTTTGCAACATGAAAACAAAGCAATCTATTGGTTGAGTAGCTTTTTAAAATATTTCAGCTACTAATTATGACATCATATAGACACATTCTAAGATTTATACTATCTTTTATTCTCATACACAGTAGTTTCCTGTGTCCTACAGACCAGACCATTCTCACATGAAGTCAAAGCATTTAGTTGATAAAAACACTCAATTTATATGCTTTCATATTTACAAATAGGATCATAAAAGCATTGAATGCATTCCACTGATTTAATTCTTCCTTTTTCATATAAGAAAAGATGAGTGTAAGGAAATTCTGAAAATTTTTCTAGGTGAATAATGAACTCAGGCTATTACCCAAAACAATCTAGCAAAACTCTTCTCCAATGACCTCTACTTTAGTAAGTCCAGTGATTACTTCTCAGTTCTCATTGTATCTTATCCATCAGGAGCACTTTACACAGTTGTTCACTCTGTCCTCCTAAAAACACTTTCACCATTTTGACTTCCAGAACACCACGGTTTTCCTCCTTACTTCACTGACTGCACCTTCTATATGTACTTTGCTGGATCCCCGCATCTTCCTCACCTCTTCCTATTCTAGTATCCCAGGGATTGATCTATGGATATCTGCTCTTTGTGTTTTATATATATATATATATATACACACACACACACACACATAATTTATGTAACTCTCAAAATTATATCTCCAGCATGGACTACTCCCTTGAATGCCCCACTCATATACCTAATTGCCTATTTCACATCTCTGCTCCAATATCTAGTAGAGATTTCAAACATAACATGTTCAAACTAAGCCCCTCATCTTTTCTACTTCAAATCTGACCTTTGTAGGCTTCCCTGTCTCCTTTAATGCTAATTCCAAACTTCTAGTTGCTCAGATCAAAAACTTTATAGTCATCCATTAGACTTTTTATTAGTTGTTAATGTAGCCAAAATTCTCAACCTTCAAATCCTCAAATTAGTCTTCTACTCTGGTGATTTAGGGTAGATCACATGTGGTCATCAGTACCTCTTTTGGACCTCGGCCTAAGGTCTGATAAGACTGAAATTCTTGGTCCCTTTATCCTAATCTAGACTTATATCCTTATCTTGACCTTCAAAGTTATCATCACAACACTACCAGTGTTGTTGCTTTTAAAGGCCAGGATAGGCAAGACAAAGAAAGGCATCTTTGGAATGACACTGATTATTGCTAGGAATCTTGTTACAAATTATATATGTTTGCTCCCAGATATATTTGTTGGCCAGTCTCCTGGAAAAGAATGGGGTAATCCTAACCCACAAGTTGTCATTCCTCAATTAACCAGGCAATCCTTTTGACTATACCAGATAATGGTTATGTCTCTGATGGTAAAAGACACAGATGACAAGGATCTGGAAGCCTCCAAGTCCTTGAAGATCTGACTAACCCTGCTGAAAACAGAGGTAGTCATGCAGGCAAATACCCTAGCTTTATTAATATAAGGCTTTAACATCAAGCCATCTGCATGTTATCCCACTGTAAAAAGATGAGATGAACCATATATGAATCCTGAAGAGTCATTTTGAACTTATGTCCTCAGGCTTAAACTAAAAGAGATCAAATGACTCCCTTGGCCCTTTTCTTCTAGGCCCACACTTTAATCCCCACCTTCAATGTCTTACCTGATGACAAAAAGTCAATCTGATGACAAAAATAAACACTAAAAAGAAAGTTCAAGGAAAGGGACATTCATTTTTATAATACTGGAGATTACCTGGCTTAAACAATTTTACCCTGTGAATTTTTTTCTAAATGTTCCCTTTGCAAGGGGGGTGAAGGCCTTCTAAAGAGGAGAAAGCCCTAGGCCCATCTTAATACATAAACCATATTGAAAGAAAGAGAAAAAAGTAGTGGGAAGAAATACTAAAGGTGGGTCTAGAAAGAAAAAACAAAGGTAAAAAAAAGAGTGTTGGCTTATATCAACGCTCTTCTTTTTCAAACTCCTATAGCTCTTCAGGTGGAATTAGTGTGTGTGTGTGTGTGTGTCTGTGTGTGTGAGAGAGAGAGAGAAAGAGAGAAAGAGGTGGATGGAGCCTTGATCTCTTTCCTAGAGGTTCGATGTTAGCATATGCCACTAACACTATCTGCCTTTCAAACTCCCTTCTAGGACATGCTCCATAGTACTTGGACCTTATACTAAATGACAAGGTTTCTCTCCTTCAGAGAGAAATGCCAGACTGGATTTGTGGTTTTCCCTGGATTGGTTTCTTCTGAGTCAACGTGGTGTTGTGGAAATCACAGTACCCTGAGACCAATTAAATCAGAACCTTTGGAGGTGGAGCTGAGGAATGGATTTTTTAAAGCTCCCATGTGATTATAATATGCAAACAGGTTTGAGAAAGCCCAATCACCTCATTCTATAAATACAAATAGTGGGGCCAAGAGAGGGAAAGTGACTTACTCATAACCACACAGTGAGTTAGTGGCAAAATTAGGAGTATAAGAATCCATGTCTGCATATTCCTGGCAGAGTATAGGTTACACTATACTGCTTCTTTCTCTACCCTATGCCCTCTATGGGTCTTTGCTTTCCTCACCTGTAAAATGAAGATAATAAAGCCTAGAGATTTCATGAGAATCATTAAAGCAGAAGCATTTTTTAATGTATAAGATTCCCTACAAATGTGAATGAATTAATGCATAATATATATGTGAAGCTGAGACTCTAAAACAACATAATAGAAGTTGGTTTTTATTTTAATCATTCATTCATTTGGGTGATGTTTCTACCTGATAATATGTATCAAGATTGAATATTTATGTAGATTATATGTGCCTTTAAACTGAACATGGGCTCAGTGACAATCAAAATTGGAAGTTGAGGACAGAGGTCATACTTCTCTTTCTCTTTCACTTGCTGGAATAGTGATCCAGAGAAATATAAAAGCAATGATACTCAGTCAACCACAACATGGCCTTAGGACTGAACTAGCCCAAGGTTTCTATAGGACTTGTCGATCCCATTCCAAGGCTGGTCCTATTTCAGGGGAGGAGGTCAAAAAAGATGTCTCTTTTGAAAGGCAGTACCAATGGAAAGCCAAGGGAGAGGATTGCCCACAAGCAGGAGCTTCTGCTGTAGAAGCCAGAAAGAAGGGAAGAGGATTTCTGACTTGGCTTATCTGAGGAAGTAGATTTGGGGATCTAATAGTCCCAGGATAATCTGTAACCACAAGGAACACGTTTCCTGAACTCCAGGGCTCAAGAACAGGATATCCATACCCATTCCTGTCCTATCCATCCCAGACATTAGGGATTTCCACAACGGGCAACTTCTATTCTCCTAAGAGTCATACATCTGGCTACGTGTTTATTTGGTAAAAATGATATTCCATACCATTTATAAAATGGCCCTCTTGTGTCTTCCTTATTTTGAAAGTATAATACATGTTCCTAATTCATCATTCGTTTTTGCCAATGATTTTAAGTATTTATTTTTAAATACAAAAATATATTTATTTAACAAAGGACTCTTTTATCCTCTTATTTGAACCATGTTAATAAGTTAAAAACAAGTCATGATTAAACTAGGTAATTTGATATGTCACATAACAAGTGAGTTTTAAAATCTATTTAGTAAATATATCCTCATTTCATCTTGAAATACCTCCTTTTTAAGGGGGCAGTAGAGAGACAAAGATTTAATGGGAATCAAGAGTCCTAAAAGTATAGTGATGAACACTTATAATTCAGACTCATCTCAGGCAGGCGTTTCTTTCCAGATAATTAAGAGGTGATGACCTATGCTCAGGAAAAATTGAGTTGTTTAAACACCATGTTTCAGGGACCTATGATTTCCTAGAAAATATGCCCCAATGAGCTCCCTGCTGGCAATTATACTGCCAAAGAAGTTCTTGTACTTTGCCTGACAATGATTAACACAAGAGCCTAAGGATAAGCTGCATAAAGTACCAGGTGGACAGAATGAAAAATCAGACTTAGTCTGTAGTTCTGAAGGAAGGGTCAAATTTGGTTGCAGTATCAGCCATAGGCATTAACAGTAGGAGAAAATGAAATCTATTTCAAGAGTACTTCAGATAAACAAGATGAAGATCAGAGCTGAGAAGAATAAAAGGTAATAACTGCATAACAGACTAGAGCATACCTGAAGTCCAGAAGCAAAATGGAATTTAGAATCAGAAGATAGATTGGGGAGCCAAGATGGCAGACCACAGACACCACCAGCCAGAGTGTCTCAGTAAGAAGGAGGAGTTTTAGATGAAAGAGAAAAAAGAGACAGACAGACAAACATAGATCAGATGAGGGTCTTAAGGAAGGGTGCCTGAACCTACAGGAGACTCCATGGGAAGAGGTTGTGGAGCAGAACTGAAGGGAGAAAGGTATTGTCGAGGATTAAGCCCTGAGAGGCTTGGAGATCAGTGAGAAGGGTAGGTGGAGCAGTTAATTGCCCCCTCCCTCGCATCTCAGACTGTTGGTGGACTCCCAAGCTGCTGGAGGGACCTTCCGCCCACACAAGCCCAGAGACCTGCTGCCGCCAGTGAGCTGGGAGCTTCTTGCAGACAGGGCACCAGTTTCCTGCTCCCCCAGGGTGCCTCCCACCCCACAGACCCAAGCTAGTTAGCAGGCGCCATATTGCTTCTCTACCCACCAGGCACCTTTGTCCTCCCCAGGGTGCTGCAACTCCTCAGGTTCCTTCTTGCTCATCCCCACACAGACATTTCCCAACTCCAGCCCAGACTGCAGAAGCCACAAGGGTCCAGTGGGTCCCGGATGACCTGCGTGACTCCAGAGCCCCATCATTCTGGGAGGACTGCCTCCTGGAGAGAGGGTCAGAGACAACCAAAGTGCGTACTTTCCTCCACCCAGGCTCTTTTTCTCTCCTCCACTTCTCCCACCTGCAGCTGCCGAGAAAGACAATTGAGCTGCCACATGGAGGTTACCACAGGGAACAGAGCTCAGACCTTTCCATTTGGGCTCCTGCAGCAGACTGAGGGGTGCTCAGACTGCAAGCTCCCAGCCTGCTGGCCCACCCTGGTGCTGCTTGCCCGGCAATTCCAGCAGATTGGGACACACCCCAGGGCAGAGGGACATGGAACCAGCTTGGGCACCCCATGGGTGACTTGGGACCAGTGTTCTTCTCCCTGGCATGGTCAGGGATCGATCTCCAGGGCCTGGGGGACAGTCCCACAGGCCAGATACTGTACACCCAGGTCTTGATTGCATTGCCTGGGGGAACAGAGGGGATATTTGTGAATTAGTCTCACCAGCTGTGGGTGTCTGCAGGGCAGATCATGGGGAGAGCTCAGTGTGCATCATAGCTGAGTTGTGCTCGTGGGGAACCCCTCCTCCCACAGGAGGGCTGCAATCCCAGCTCAGACCAAGATACTGGGTAGGGAACCTCCCAGCCCACATCACAGTCATGGGAGAGCTCAGCTGGCTTGAAGTCCTGCCTGCCAGCAGAGGCCAAGGAGAAACTGAAGAATAAGGGAGGGTGGAAAGGAGTGAGGCCTGCTCCAGACTGCCAGACTGTGGGTCTCAGACAGCCTCACCTCCACATGCAGATGTTCTGGTTGAGTGGGGCCACTTTAGACCCACACTGGCAGATTTCCACAGAAGCAGGGAACATACTTTTGACCCCTGCTGAAAGCATTTGTGAAGCTTGAGGGCAGGCTCACACAGCCCAGCCACACCCACCCTCCCCCACCCAATCTGGCTGAGGTGGAGAACAAGGACTTACTTGGAAGTCCCAGGGCTCCACCCACCCCCTGGGGTATTAAAATGCTTCTCCTAAGGAACAAGAGCTGCTCACAAGATCCAAAAACAACATTGCAGCTTCTTCCTTCTGGCAAATGCCACATACTGACAGGGAGGTATATTTGTACGCACTTTACGGCATTTACTGACTCAGTCATACAGGGTGTGGTCAATTCTCACCCACAAGCACCACCTACTGACTCAGAGATTAAACTGGGTGTGTCATTATCTAAACAAAAGAAAATCCAAAAGTAATAAGCAATGGCTGCTCCAGATAAGAAGGAATCAGCAAAAGAACTCTGGAAGTATGAACAATCAAAGTGAAAGGACACCCCCAACAGGGAACACCAGCTCTCTAGCAAGGGATACCAACCAAAAGCAGAACACTGAAATGACAGATGAAGCATCTCAAACATAGATTGTAAGGAAGCTCAATGAAATACAAGATAAAATGGAAATCCAACACAAAGAAACCACAAAAACAATGCAGAACATGAATGAAAAATTCACTAAAGAAATTGAAATACTAAAGAAAAATCAAACAGAACTGGAAATGAAAAATTCATTCAAGGAATTACAAAATACAGTGGAAAGCCTTAAGAATAGGTTAAATCAGGCAGAAGAAAGAATCTCAGAGCTTGAAGATAATTGAATTAAACAAGTAAGTCACAGAGACAGAACAGAGAAATGAGAGGAATGAGCAAAAGCTACGAGAAATATGGGATTATGTAAAGAGGCCTAACATAAGAATCATAGGAATCTCTCAGGGTGAGGAAGAAAATACACAAGAGTTGGAAAACCTACTTGAGGGAATAATCAAGGAAAATTTCCCTGGCCTTGCTAGAAATCTAGAAATCCAGGTACAAGAAGCTCAAAGGACTCCTAGGAGATTCATAGCAAAGAGGCAAACACCACAACACATAGTCATCAGACTGGCCAAAGTAAACATGAAAGAGGCCCTTCTACAAGCTGTAAGGTGAAACCAGCAGGTAACTTACAAAGGAAAACCCAACAGACTAACTGCAGATTTCTCAACTGAGACCTTACAAGTAGAAAGGGATTGGGGCCTGATTCTCAGTCTTCTCAAATAGAATAATGCCCAGCCTAGAATTTTGTATCCTGAAAAACTGTTTTTTATATAAGGAGTAAATAAAGCCTTTCTCACACAAGGAAACACTGAGGTAATTTGTCAAAACAAGGCCTGCCCTGCAGGAAATACTCAGAAATGCATTATACATGGATCAGCACAATAGACACCCATCAGTGTGAACTCACCCAAAAGCTTAAGGACAAAGGCCAGCTACCATAGTGGCTCAAGAGATAAAACAAAGCAACAAAGTTCTACTCAACAGGATGAACAAAAATCTACCCCACTTATCAATTCTTTCAATAAATGCAAATGGCTTGAACTGCCCACTGAAGAGACAGACATAGACTGGTTGAATGGATAAATACATACAAGAATCTGCTGTCTTCAGTAAATGCATCTAATCCACAAAGACTCATCCAGAATCAAGGTGAAGGGATGGAAAACAATATTCCACACTAATGGAAAGCAAAACAAAGCTGGCTTAGCACTGATACCACAGAAATACAAAATATCTTCTCTGAATACTATAAAAATCTCTATGCACATAAACTTGAAAACTTGGAGGAAATGGACAAATTCTTAGAAACACACAGTTCCCTAGGCTCAATCAGGAAGAAACAAAATTCCTGAAGAGACCAATATCAAATACTAAAATTGAAGCAAAAATTAAAAAATCTTCCTAAAAAAAGTCCCAGACCCCATAATATTCTGAAATTTAAAAAAAAGAAACACTCCAGAAATGGGGGAAAAAAAAAGTCCCAAAGCAGGTAGGTCTCACACCTGAATATTACCAGACCTACAAAGAAGAACTGGTGCATATCCTGGAAAAATTTTTCCACAACATTGAGAAAGAAGGAATCTTCCCCAACATGCTTTATGAAGGCAACAAAACCTTGACACAAAAGCCAGGAAACAAAAAAAGAAAAGTACAGACCAATATCCCTTATGAATACTGATGAAAAAATTTTGAATAAAATTCTAGCAAACTGAATTCAGCTTGTCATCAAAAAAATAATCTATCATGACCAAGTGTGCTTCATCCCAGAGATGCAGGGATGGTTCAACATATGCAAATCTACAAACATAATTCACCACATAAATGGAAGTAAAAACAAAGACCATATGATCCTCTCAACAGACAAAGAAAAAGCATTTGACAAAATTCAGCATCATTTTATGATAAAAACACTTAACAAAATAGACATAAATGGGACCTACCTCAAAATGATAAAAGCCACATATGACAAATCCACAGCCAACATCACACTGAATGGAGAAAAATTGAAAGCATTCCCACATAGAACTGGAACCAGACAAGTTGCCCTCTATCACCACTTCTATTCAACATAGTGCTGGAAGTCCTAGCCAGAGCAATCAGACAAGAGAAGGAAGTCAAGGGCATGCAAATGGGAGCAGAAGAGGTCAAAATATTGCTTTTTGCTGGTGATATGATCTTATATCTGTAAAACCCCAAAGATACTGCCAAGAGACTAGTGAAATTGATAAGTAAATTCAAGAAAGTCTAAGGTCACAAAATCAATTTACACAAATCAGTAGCATTCATATACA
Organism: Daubentonia madagascariensis; assembly: GCA_023783475.1. Lineage (NCBI taxonomy): Eukaryota > Metazoa > Chordata > Mammalia > Primates > Daubentoniidae > Daubentonia > Daubentonia madagascariensis. Next base: position 250,751 of record JAKFHU010000969.1, read on the forward strand.
CCAACAACAGTCCAACTGAGAACCAAATCAAAGACTCAATATCTTTCACAATGGCAACAACAACAAAAAAATACCTAGGAATATATTTAACTAAGGAGGTGAAAGACCTCTATAGGGAGCACTATAAAAAACTGAGGAAGGTAAGTGTGGAGTATGTAAACAGATGCAAAACCATAACATGCTCATGGATCAGCAGAATCAACATTGTTAAAATGTCTGTACAACCCAAAGTGATCTACAGATTCAATGCAAGCCCTGTTAATATACCAACATCATTTTTCAAACTTCTAGAAAAAATAATTCTACGTTTTGTATGTAACTAGAGAAGACCTTCTATAGCCAAAGCAACCTTAAGCAAAAAGAACAAATTGGGAGGCATCAATTTACCAGACTTCAAGCTATACTACAAAGCAATGGTAAGTCAAACAGCATGATACTGGCACGAGAATAGAGACGTCAACCAATTTTTTAATTTTTTTTTAATTTTTAAATTTCAGAATATTATGGGGGTACAAACACTTTGTTTACATATATTGCCCATCCACTGCCTGAGTCAGAGCTACAAGCATGTCCATCCACCAGACAGTGCACACGGCGCCCATTAGGTGTGAGTTTTACCCATCCCTCCACCCCCTCCCACCTGCCCAACCCTGATGAATATTTTTCCATGTGTGCACGTAACTATTGCTCAGTTAGTACCAATTTGATGGTGAGAACCAGTGGTGCTTCTTTTTCCATTATTGTGATACTTCTCTTCGAAGAATGGGCTCTAGCTCCATCCCAGATATTACTAGGTGTATTAATTCACCATTGTTTTTTATTGCTGAGTAATACTCCATGGTATACATACACCCCATTTTATTAATCCACTCATGTATTGATGGGTACCGGGGTTGTTTCCACATCTTTGCAATTGTGAACTCTGCTGCCATAAACATTCGAGTACAGATGTCTTTATTATAGAATGTCTTTGTTACCTTTGGGTAAATACCCACTCATGGGAATGATGGATCAAATGGTAGTTCTACTTTTATTCCTTTGAGGTATCTCCATATTACTTTCCATAGAGGTTGTACTATTTTGCAGTCCCACCAGCAGTGTATGAGTGTTCCTATCTCTCTGCATCCATGCCAATATTTGTTGTTTTGGTAACTTTTGGTATAAGCCAATCTCACTGGAATTAAATAATATCTAATTGTAGTTTTGATTTGGATTACCCTGATGATTAGAGAAGTTGAACAATTTTGTATGTTTGTTGGCCATTATTCTGTCTTCTTTTGAAAGTTTCTGTTCATGTCCTTTCCCCATTTTTTAATGGGGTTGTTTGATTTTTTCTTGCTGATTTTCCTAGGTTTTGTATAGATTCTGGTTATCAGCCCTTTATCAGATGTGTAGCATGCAAATATTTTCTCCCATTCTGTAGGTTGTCTGTTCACTCCAGTGACACTTTCCTTGGCTATGCAGAAGCTTTTTAATTTGATCAGGTCCCATTTGTTTATTTTTGTTGCTGCTGTGATTGCTTTGGGGGCCTTCTTCATAAATTCTTTGCAATGGCAATGTCTAAAGAGTTTTTCCAAGGTTTCTTCTAGAATCTATAGTTTCATACTTAGGTTTAAGTCTGTTATCCATCGTGAGTTGATTTTGTGTAGAGGTGAGGGTTAGATCTGTTTCAGTTTCTACATGTGGCTTCATTTTCCCAGCCCATTTATTGAATAGGACTCTTTTCCCAGTGTATGTTTTTGTCTACTTTGTCAAAGATAGATGAAGTATAGGATGTTTTATATCTGGGTTCTCAGTCCTGTTCCATTGGTCTATGTCTCTGTTCTTGTGCCAGTACCATTCTGTTTTGGTTACTATAGCCTTGTAGTATAGTTTGAAGTCTGGTAATTTGATATCTTCCAATTTGTCATTTTTGCTAAAGATTTCTTTGGCTACACGAGGTCTTCTCTAGTTCTATACAAAGCATAGAATTATTTTTTCTAGATCTGCAAAAAATGACGTTGGTAATTTAATAGGGACTGCATTGATTCTGTAAATCACTTTAGGTAGTATGGACATTTAAACAATGTTGATTCTACTGATCCAAGAGCATGGTAGGATTTTCCATCTGTTTACATCCTCTGCAATTTCTTTCTCAGTGTTTCATAGTTCTCCCTATATAGGTATGTCACCTCCTTAGTTCAATATGTTCCTAAATATTTAATTTTCATCAATTCTTTAATATTCTTCACAACCTTTATTGTGAAAGGTACTGAGTCTTTGTTTTGTTTCTCAGCTCAACTCTTATTGGTGTTTATAAAAGCTACTGATTTGTGTGCATTGATTTTGTATCCTGAGACTTTGCTAAACTCATTTATAAATTCTAGCAGTCTCTTGGTTGAATCTTTGGGGTTTTCTACATATAATGTCATATCGTCAGCAAAGATTGAAAATTTAATCTCTTCTGCCCCCAGTGGGATACCCCTGATTCCTATCTCTTTTCTGATTGCTCTGGCTTAGACTTTCAGCACTATGTTGAATAGAAATGGAGATAATGGGCAACCTTGTCTGGTTCCTGTTATAAGCAGGAATGCTTTCAATCTTTCTCTGATTGGTATGATATTGGCTGTGGGTTTATCATATATGGCTTTAATAATTTTGAGGTATGAGATATGTACACCTATGTGTCAAGAATTCTTATCATAAAAGGGATCTGAATTTTGTCAAAAGCATTTCCTTCATCTATTGAGAGAATCATATAGTCTTTGTTCTTGATTTTATTTATATGGTCAATTACATTTACAGATTTGCATATGTTGAACCATCCCTGCATCTCGGGCATGAAGCCCACCTGGTCGTGATCAATTATTTTCTTGATGTGCATTTGAATTCAGTTTGCTAGGCTTTTATTGAGAACTTTTGCATCTATATTCATAAGGGATATTGGTCTGTAGTTTTCTTTTTGTGTGTGTGTAATTTCCTGGCTTTTGTATAAAGGTGATATTGCCTTCATAGAATGAGTTTGGGAGGGTTCCATCTTTCGTGATGTTGTGGAATAATTTGTGAAGTATAGGTACCTGTTCTTCTTTGTAGGTTTGGTAGAATTCAGGCACGAACCCATCTAGTCCAGGACTATGTTGTTGGAAGAATTTTTACTATTGTTTCAATTTCAGAACTTGATATTGGTCAATTTAGGAATTCTATTTCTTCCTGACTCAATGTAGGGAGGTTGTGTGTTTCTAAAAATTTGTCCATTTCCTTCACATTTTCATGTTTTTGAGCATAGAGATTTTTATAGTATTCAAAGTTGGTGTTTTGTATTTCCATGACATAAGTTTTGACCTCTTGCTTTTCATTTCTAATTGAGTTTATTAGAGTCCTTTCCTTCGGCTTCTGGTCAATCTAGCAAGAGCCTGTCTATTTTGTTTACCTTATCAAGAAACCAACTTTTAAAAAAATTAATCTGTGTATTTCTTTCATTCTTGATTTCATTTAATTCTGCTCTGATCGCGGTTATTTCTTTTCCTCTGCTGGGTTTAGGGTTGGTTTGCTCCTTCTCATCCAATTCCTAGAGATAATTCATTAGTTTACTCATTTGTGAAGTTTCTGTCTTTTGGATGTGAGGATTTAAGGTGATCAGTTTTCCTCTCAGGACTGCTTTTGCTGTATCCCACAGATCTTGATAACTTGTGTCCCCATTATCATTTAGTTTGAGGAATCTTTTGATTTCCATCTGAATCTCCTCCTTGACCCATAAGTCATTCAACAATAGATTGTTTAATTTCCATGTTTTTGGATAGAGATGTGTGTTTGTGTTGGAATTGGTTTCTAATTTTTTTCTGCTGTCATCTGAAAAGATACATGGTATGATTTCTAATTTTTAAAATTTTTGAGATCTGTTTTGTGGCCTAGGATGTCATCAATTTTAGAGAATGTTCCCAGAGCTGATGAGAATAACGTATATTCAGTGATATTTGTGTGGAGTATTCTGTAGATGTCTGTTAGGCCCAAATGTTCTAGAGTCCTGTTCAGGTCCATTGTTTCTTTGCTTATTTTCTCCTTGGAGGATCTGTCCAGTTCTGTCAGTGGTGTGTCAAAGTCCCGGGCTACTATGGCATTGCTACTTCTTATGTTGTCTAGATCGAGCAGTATCTGCTTTATGTATCTGGGTGCTCCTGTGTTGGGTGCATAAATGTTTAGGATTGTTAAGTCTTCTTGTGAGATTTTTCTCTTCACCACTATATAGTGACCATCTTTTCCTTTACTTTTGTTGCTTTAAAGTTTATAATATCTGGTATAAGAATGGCTAACCCAGATTTCTTTTGGTTTCCATTTGCCTGGAAAATTGTATGCCGTCCTTTCACCTTGAGTCCGAAAGAATCCTTGTGTGTAGGATGTGTTTCCTGGAAACAGCAGATACTTGGCTTGTATTTTTTAATCCATTCAGCCAGCCTATGTCTCTTCAATGGGCAATTCAAGCCCTTCACATTTATTGAGAGAATCGATATTTGGGGTGGATTTCTGTTTATCCTGTTGGGTAGACTCTTAATGTTTTGTTTTACCTCTCAAGCCATTGTGAAATCTGGGTCTTGGACTTCTAGCTTTTGGGTAATTTTACACTGGTTCTTGTCTGTTGCACTGGTTAGTGTACAATGCAGGTCTGAGTTCTTCCTGAAGGGCAGGTCTGGTCTTCACAAATTCCATCAGTGATTGCTTCTCTGGGAAAGTCTTTATTTCTCCCTCATATAAGAAGCTTAGTTTTGCAGGATAAAGAATTCTAGGTTGGCCATTATTTTGTTTTAGAAGACTGAGGATGGGTCCCCAGTCCCTTCTGGCTCGTAGGGTTTCAGTTGAGAAATCTGCAGTTAATTTGATAGTTTTTCCTTTGTAGATTACCTGCTGTTTTCACCTTACCGCTCAAAGGAGTGCCTCTTTCCTGTTTACTTTGGCCAGCCTAATAACTATGTGGCGTGGTGATTGCCTTTTCACATTGAGTCCCCCAGGAGTCCTGTTTGCTTCTTGTACCTGGATATCAAGATTTCTGGCTAGGCCATGGAATTTTTCCTCTATTATTCCTTCAAATAGAATTTCCAGCCCTTGTGTATTTTCTTCCTCACCCCCAGTGATGGCTATGATTCTTACATTTGGCCTCTTTACATAATCCCACATTTCATGTATGCTTTGTTCATGTCTCTTGTTTCTGTGTTCATTCTCTTCGACTGACTTGTTTAGCACATATAAGTTATCTTCCAGCTCAGAGATTCTTTCCTCTGCGTGATCCAGCCTGTTCTTAAGGCTTTCCACCGTGATTTGTAGATCCTTGAATGCCTCTTCCTTTTCCAGTATTTCTGTTTGGTTTTTCCATAATACTTCAATTTCTTTAGATAACTTTTCATTCATTTCTTGCATTGTTCTTGTGGTTTCTTTGTGCTGGGATTCAATTTTCTCTTGACTTTCATTGAGCTTTCTTACAATCTATAATCGAGATTCTTCCTCTATCACTTTATCCATTTCATTTAAGTTGGTATCCATTGTTGAGGAGCTAATGATTTCTTTTGGGGGTGACTTTTTGCTCTGACTTTTCATGGTTACTGTGTTCTTTTGCTGATTCTTTCTCATCTGGCCTCCCCGTCATGAGCTGGGAGTGCTAGGGCTAGTTTATGTCCCTGTCTCCAAGATCCCAAGAATCATTCCCTGGCAGAGCCGGGGAGAGGACTGCTGGTCTGTGTTGCCTTAGGTGTATTTTAGCAAGTTTGGTGGACCTCTTGGTTTACCTCTGACCTGTGGTCTTCACCTCTTTCCAGTGGAGTGTAGTGAGTTTGTTCTCCCAGCTTGAGCTCCAAGCTGGTGGATTGTACTTGAGGGTTTAAATCCACTGCTCCCTAATAGCTTGAGATAGAAGGCAATATTTTTAGCTGTGGGGTTGTTTCTGCTGTTGTTTAATGTAGTTTGTGTGGAGAAGCCAATTACCTAGGTCTTCTGTTGTGCCCATGGCAGGCTCTGGTCCCCCAAGTGGGGTATATGAAAGCCCTGAGCTTTGGGAGTGGCCTTGTAGCTCCCAGGGGTTACTTTGACCCTGCTCCCCCTGAGGTGGGGGGAGGATCAAGATAGCTTGCAGCTGAAGTGCAAGAGCGTGGGTGAGTAAACTTCTACGCAGCTCAGAGGTTGCTTATCTGGCTGCTATGGGGGGGGGTCACTGTTATGGAGATGAGAGCTCGCTCTCTCTGGGCTTGGAGGGTTGCTTCTGATGGGAGGGACCAACTGGTACAATTGCTGAGGTCTCTAGCCAGGCTTTTTCTTCCCTGTCCACAAGCTCGGGCACTTTCCTTTCCATCGGTCCCCTTGTGGGCTCTCGAGCTTCCCCACAGTTTGTGTGTCTGGCCCCCTGACGTGCATCTCTGCATGTCACAGGCTGACAGGGGGATCTCCAGTTGTGCACCCCTTTTCCACCACTAGACCCCAAGGCAGGGCAGGTGGGCCTCTCTATCCCCAGAAGTCTCTGCCAGGGGATGCTCCCACCAGGGCGAATAGTGGCAGGTGGAGGCACTCTTGGATCAAGCAGAACTCCCTAATAAAGTGAGTAGGGTTGGGGGCGGCCGCTCTGGTTCAGCCTGTGGCACCTGAGGCATTCGTTTGCCGTGGGAACCAGTACTTACACAAATTGAGTCTCTATGGCACAGCAACCTTCAATATCACCGTTCTCTGGGGTGGGGGTGATGGGGACCTGGAGAGCGGGCACTAGGGCCAATTACATAGGAGACGGCCAGAGCCAGGGATCCAGGACCATATGGACAGGCTGCAAATTGTTTCCAATACACAAAGGTCCCACCAATACAGGTCGGGGACCTTGTCCCACCTGGAACCCATGGAGGCAGGTGTCCACGGCCTCAAGGGCATAGCCTGTCAGGCCCAGGCGGGAGAGCCCCTGGGCTGGGGGTGGGGTGAAGCTAGAGACCTAGCTAACCGTCAGCTCCAGGCAGGGGACCATAAAGATGGCTGCCGACTGCCAATCAGGCGTACCTCAGTGTTCTGCTGGTTCAGATCATGCCATAAATGCTACTCTCCTGGACCCGCCTGGATTCCGTGGAGGCAATGGCCAGCAGCCACCACGGGCATACCCCGTTGCTCTACGCCCAATTCCTGTGCCCTGGTCCCGCTGATTTCCAGGGGTGAGGTGCCCATCTCCAAATTCCAGCGTACTGTCCCGGGAAGCTGTATCTCAGCCCAGTCCCTCCCCAGCCCTGCACAGTCCCTGCACAGTGCACCTGAGAGTTCCGTATGGTTCCCACAATTGCTTACTCTCCACAGAGCCTGCTGTCTCATGCAACAACTTTGCACCAACTCTGGGCTTGTCCCTGACTGAGTGGATGGGACGTCTGTGGGGAAGGTGCATGACCACCTGTAGGTCAGGTCACACTGTGCTGACTTGGCAAGCACATTTTTCCCACGCTCTGGTCTCTGTTGTATTCCCTGCCCTGTCCAATATTTGTGAATGTATCCCCCTGTCACCTGTTTTCTTGGGCTCAGTGTCCCACGATGCTTCTCTGTAATTTCACAGTGCTGTTTTTGGAGTGAGCGATCTGCGCGCAGGCAGCCATCCACACTCTTCACCTCCTTCCCTGGGAGCGGTGAGGTAAGAGGCCTCTATCAGACCGCCATTTTTCTGTATCCCTTAATGTGTTTTTTTTTTTTTTGGAGCCCATTCTTCTAAGTGAAGTATCACAAGAATGGAAAAACAAGCACCACGTGTACTCACCATTAAATTGGTACTAATCAATCAAAACTTATGCACACATATGGAAGTAACATTCATCAGGTGTCGGGCATGTGGGAGGGAGGAGGAGGGGATGGGTAAACTCACACTTAACCGGTGTGGCGTGGGCTGTCTAGGGAATGGGCACGCTTGTAGCTCTCACTTGGGTGGTGCAAAGGCAATTTATGTAACTAAAGAGTTTGTACCCCCATAATACTCTGAAATAAAAAACAAAAAAGAACCAGAAGACAAAGGTAAGCCACAAGACAGTGTGAAATGGGAGGAGCCAGCTTAGATGAGTTTCAATGAAAGGATTAGAGCTGGCTCTACCATGTGCTACGCCACCTTTGGCAAGTTACTGAGCTTTTCTGTGCCTGATTTTGAACCTAGGAGCCATAACTCTAAATATTTTGTGCTTTTTACTACAATCCCCTTTTTAGTATGAAAATGGCTATATGAATTGAGCCATAATATGTCCCAATTTGCCCAGGAATGTCTCAGTTAATACCTGTTTCTGAGCCTGTTTATTAATAGTACCCTCTTACACTCTGAGAACTTATCTTGACATGACTTATATGTAATATATAACATAATGTTTAATCCCCAATTTTTTTTATTATCCATCATTTCCCTCAAGCCCTGACTTCCCTTCTTACCCAGCTTCCATTCTCTCTCTCCCTCTATCACACTTGCCTGACCAAATCCAAACCTTAGTCAAATATAACCACTTGTTTCAATTTTCATCCAAACAGACGAATGTGGTTGGAGAAAAAACAAAACCATAAGTTCAAGTGTGCCCTCAGTTCCACCAGGCATTTCTATTTTATTCCTCTCTTCAGCTTATTTTTTTAAAAAGCTCTTCTAAAGGACCATTTCACACCTCTCTTTCATCACACCTTCAATACCCCACCTCCTCCACACCTCCACTCCCAGTCTATGACCTTGCCACACATCACTGCGACAATAGAAGCATTTTATCTGGAACCCACTCCAGCCAAGCTTTAGAACCAAACCTCCACCAGAATAGTTCTTGTCAATGTCACCAATGATTCTACCTTGCTGAATCCAATAGTCAATTCTCAGTCATCTTACTCACTTATCAGCAACATTTGTCCCGATTGATCATGACCTCTATCTTAACGTAGCTTCCCCCCAAAAGCCTAGGACAGCCTGAGGCAGGACCTTCATGCAATTAATTTAGGGGAAGTGATTCAGGGAATACAAGAAGGGGACTGAGAAAAGTGAGCCAGAAAAGGAGCGAACATCAATCCAAGGATATGTTAATGATCTGTTTACTACTATAGGCAACTGTGGGTTATTCCCACTGACTCTCTAAGGAGCCATGTAGAATGTGTCCCAGTATTTTCCACCAGACGTACAAGAGGAGAGTGTTCATACATCAGATCTCATCTCCCATTGATCAAATGTGATCCTAGAGGGTGTTAACTCACTGGCACTTACAAGTTGATACATGATCTAGAATCACTGAGCAGGTCCCTGCAGATGTCCCACAGGGCGGTAGCAGAGAAACCCCATGGCAGGAGGCAATAGTATGAGGTGCAGCTGAGTGAGGCAGCAACAAGCTACACCTGCATACAGCTGCTGCAGGAATAGCCTGAACAAGAGATGGTCCAAGAGCATGTGAAATGGGGTTTAAAAGATGTTCGACACACCCTTATTGAAACACATTCTTTACTTGGCTTCCAGCACACCATACTCTCCCGGTTCTCCTCTCACCTCATTGGTTGCTCCTTTTCCAGGTCCTTTGATAGTTCTTCCTCATTTTCCTGAACTATAAATCTTAGCATGCCTAAGGTTTCACTTCTTAGTCCTCTTCTCTTCTCTATCTACACTCACTCTCTTGGTGATCTCATCTAGTCTCCTGGATTTAAACACCATTCATATACTCACAACTCTCAAATTTATATCTCTAGCCCCAATCTCTCCCCTGAATTCCAGACTGCTTACTTAAAATATCAACTTACAAGGTTAATAATAATATAAAACATAACATACTTAAAAGAGAAATCTTGATTTCTATATGGTTCAGTTTCCCCCTGCCTCAATAAATGATGATTCCATTCTTCCAGTGACTCAAGCCACCCATTTGGAGGTATCCTTGACTCCTATATTTTTTTCATATCAATCGATCAACAAATCCTGTTGGCTCTACCCCTCCAAACATATCCAGAATTTGACCACTTCTCACTATCATTACTGTTACTACCTGATCTGCTCCATCATTATTTCCTCCCTGGATAATTGTAGCAGCTCCCTGATTCCACTCTTGACCCCACCCCCAAAGCCTAATCCCGGCATAGAAACCAGAGTGATTGTTCTAAAAATGAACGCAAGATCTTGTCATTCTTCTGCATAAAATCCTCCAGTGATCTTCCAATTAACTTAGAACTATATTCATCTCATTATGTCTATAAGGCCCTACATACTCTTCCCCTGAATTTACGTGGCCAGCTCCCTCACTTAATTTGGGAGTCCACTGAAATGTCACTTCCTCAAGGAGGCCTTCCCTGACCACTTTAAATCAGCATTGCTCACCATTTTATCGTCTTGTTTTGCTTCATTTTCCCCCACAGAACTTCTTACTACCTGATTATATTATATACTACTGTTGAATAAATAGATAAATACTGTGGGAATTTAAACTGGAGCAAGCTCTCTTGAAGTCAGCAAATATTGATTGAATGTCTCTTCTGTGCCAGACATTGCTCTATGTACTGCTCCACTCTGCTCCCTCCCAAAACACTTCCTTTGCCCCTTGGAATCTATACTTCTTTCATTTCTCTACCTCTGGAATTAACTAAAACCCTGAGATTACACCCTTATGACTTCAAATATACCGATGACTCCCACATTTGTATCTCCAGCACACACCATTATTCTAAGCTGAATACTGTATCCAACTATATACTCTATATCTGCATATATTACAGATACTTCAAGTTCAACATGTTCAAAATTGAACTAATTAAATTTGTCCCTCAAACCTTCTTATCTTCTGGGGTTCTCAAGCTCAATAAATGGTAATACTATCCACTCACCTGCTCAATCCATAAGCTTATGAATCTTTCCTATCTTTTCATCCTCCTTCACCTCCTATATATACAATGAATCAAAAAGTCCTGTCAATTCCACCTTCTTAAAATTTTTTTCCAATTGATTGCTTTCTACATCTCCACGATAAATCATGGTTTACTAACCAAAAAGCTATTAACAATGCCTTATTGTACTGCTCCAATAGCTTAACTAGGTGACTTACAAAGCCTTTTGTCCCCACTCCACTATTTTCTCCACATAGTAAAGAGTAATATTTTTGAAATTCAAATTTTGATTATGTAATTGTCTTGTTCTCGATTGTTCTTTGTAGCTCCCTAATCATTAAATCAAACTTTTTAGCATTGCCAGGTGCCTGCCTTCCTCTCTCCTATCTGATATTCTACCTTCTTCCCCTCACTTTATTCCAGGTATACTGGCCTTCTCTCATTTTCTTAAACATACCAAGTTCAGTCCTGCCTCAGAGCATTTGCCTATATTGGTCTATCAGAACAAACCAGTTCACATAGCTTACTCCTCCTCATTCTTTAGCTCTCTTAACCATCACTTACTCAGGAAAACCTTTTGTTTTGGTCCCTTGGAGACTATATTATGTCTTTCGATATATACTTCTATAGCATTCAGTACTATCTCTGACCATACTAGTAATTATTTAATTATTCCATGTTTATTTCTGTGTTCTACTGCTAAAATATGAACTTCATGAGGGCAGGAATAGTGATTGTGTTTGTAATTCTTGTATCCTGACTACGTGGCATATTGTATAAAACTACTGGGGACAAAAAGCACATATCTATATACTACAGTGTATTTCACTGAGAAATAAAGATAAATTTCAGATTATTTCTCATTATGGATCATTAATATAATTTCTCCCTTATACTAAGTTATGAAATTGAGAGATATATGTATTTCAGTCATGTCTATGGCTTAGACCTATACTTCACTCTCTATTGCACTCCTGTCATAAAATGTACCTGAGCTGTATACTATCAACTTTAAAATTTGCATTACATACTACTTAAAAGCCATGCATTATTCACTCAGTGTCAAAGTGCCCTGAAGTACTTTTAGTTCTTCCTTACTTTCTACTGCAATTTTTCAAATCATGCGGGGTCAGGAAGAATTGACTCATCTCAGAAAATATATTCATTTGGCCAGGCACTATGGCTCATGCCTGTAATCTTAGCACTCTGGGAGGCCAAGACAGGAGGATTGCTTGAGCCCAGGAGTTTGAGGTTACAGTGAGCTATGATGACACCACTGCATTCTACCCAGGGTGACAGAGTAAGAACCTGTCTCAAAAAATATACATATACTCATTTGACTTCACTTAATTTTACTTTCAAGTAAGATTTAATTATATTACAAAAAAGAAAGAAAGTACATTTTTTCTTCTCCTCTCTTGGATACAAAAGCAAGACCCAAATAACTATATGCTGTCAACAAGAGATTCACTTTATTATAAAGACACAGGTAGGTTAAAAGGAAGTATGTGGAAAGTGATATACAATTTTTAAAAACCCAAAGCAAGCTGGAGTGACTACATTAATATCACATAAAGTAGACTTCTGAGTAAAAAATTTTATCAGGAATAAAGAGGGACATCTTGTAATGATAAACAGGTCAATCCTCCAAGAAGACACAGGAATCTAAATGTGTATACACCTAACAACAGGACTTGAATATACATGAAGCAAAAATTGACAGAAATGAAAGGAGAAACAGACAAAATGTGATTATAGTTGGATATTTCAAAACACCTTTCTCAGTAATTGATAGAAGAAGTAGGCAGATCAGTAAGGATATAAAAGATTTTAAGAACTTAATCAACCAACACACTTTAATTGATCTTTATGGAAAACTCCACCCAATAAGAGCAAAATACACATTCTTTTCTAGTGCACATGGAACATTCACCAAAACAAACCATATTCTGGATCATAAAACAAGTCTCCATAAACTTAAAAGACCAAAATCATACAAGGTATATTCTCTGACCACAGTGGAATTACGTTAGGAATCTATAACTATAAGATACTTGAAAATCCCTAAATATTTGGAAATTAACACCACATTTATACATAACATATGCGTCAAGGAAAAAATCACAAGTTAAATCCAAAAATATTTTTAATTGAATGAAAATGAAAACGTGGCATATCAAAACTTGGGGGATATAGCTAAAGCAGTGCTTAAAGGGAAATTTATGGTATTAAGCGCATATATTAGAAAAGAAGGAAGGATTCATATCAACAATCTAAGTTTCTACTTTAATAATTAGGAATAGAATGGTAAAATAAACCCAAAGTGTAGAAAGATGGGAACAATAAAAAGAATCAATAAAATTGAAAGCAGAAAAACAATAGAGAAAATCACTGAAACAGAGGTATTTGTCTTTTTTCTTTTTAGTTAATGCATTTTTTAAAATTTCAGAATATTTTGGGGGTATAAACACTTTGGTTACATATATTGCCTACGCGCTGCCAAAGTCAGAGCTACAATTGTGAATATCCCCCAGACTGTGCACCCCACACCCATTAGGTGTGAATTTTCCCATCCCCTCCACCCCACTCCCACCTGCCCAACCCCTGATGAATATTGTTCCAATGTGTGCATATAAGTATCAATCAGTTAGAACCAATTCGATGGTGAGTACCAGTAATGCTTGTTTTTCCATTCTTGTGATACTTCACTTCGAAGAATGGGCTGTAGCTCCATCCAGGATAATACCAGATGCATTAATTCACCATTGTCTGAGTAGCACTCCATGGTATACATACACCACATATTATTAACCAAGAGCTATTTGGAAAGATGCATAGGTCTTAACTAATCTGATCAAGAAAAAAAGGAAGACGACACAAATTATGAACATCAGGAATAAAAGAGGGAACATCACTATAGATCTTAAATATATTAAAAGGATAATAAGAAAATACTATGAACAATGTTATGCCAAGAGACTTTGCAACTTAGATGAAATTGATAATTTCCTTTAAAAACCAAATTTCCAAAGGAAAAAAATTAGGAAATTTAAATAAGTTTGTATTTTATAAAGACATTGGATTCATAATTAAAAATATTACTGGACCATATGGTTTTCACTGGTTAATTCTATAAAGGATTTAAGGAAAAAATAATATCAATCTTACACAAATTCTTTCAGAAATTAGAAAGGAGGGGATACTTCTCCAGTAAGTTTTAGGCCAGCTTTACTCTGATTTTGAAACCAGACTAAGATATTGCAAGAAAAGAAAGCTACAGAGTAACATCCCTTACGAACAAAAACACAAAAAGTATCTAATAAAATATTAGCAAATTGGATCCAGCAATGTATATATAAAAGATAATGCATCACGACCAAGTGGAATTTATCCTGGGAATGAAAAATTATATTAACATTTGAAAAAAATTTTTATAATTCACCATATCATCAGAATAAAGGAGAAAACCATATGATATTAATTGATGCAAAAAAAAATCTGAAAAAATTTAAGACCAATTCATGATTAAAAAAAAAACTCTTAGCAAACTAGAAATTGAGGGGAACTTCTTCAACCTGATAAACGGCATTTACAAAAAGCTCTACTGCTTTACACCTAAGTTTAGGAACAAGACAAGGATGTCCACTCTTGTTATTTCTATTCAACATTGTACTGCAAGTCATAGCCATTGCAATAAGGTTTGTGTAAGAAACAAAAGACATAAAGATTGGAAAGAAAGAAACTATATTCACAAGTGATGTTATTGTATACATGGAACATCCTAATGAATCTCCAAAAGAGCTATCAAAATCTTAAGTGAGTAAGGTCACAAGATACAAGATCAACATACAAAAGTCCATTGCATTTCTATAAACTAGCATATAACAATTGGATATTGAAATAAAAAAGCAATTATATTTAACAGAATCAATGCAGTCCCTATCAAAATACCAACATCATTTTTTGCAGATCTAGAAAAAATAATTCTACACTTCATGTGGAACCAGAGAAGACCTTGTCTAGCCAAAGCAATCTCAAGCAAAAAGAACAAATTGGGAGGCATCAATATACCAGACTTCAAACTATACTACAAGGCTATAGTAACAAAAACATCATAGTACTGGCACAAGAACAGAGACATAGACCAATGGAACAGGACTGAGAATCCAGATATAAAACCGTCCTCATACTGTCATATGATCTTTGACAAAGTAGACTAAAACATACACTGGGGAAAAGAATCCCTATTCAATAAATGGTGCTGGGAAAACTGGATGGCCACATGTAGAAGACTGAAACTAGATCCACACTTCTCACCTCTCACAAAAATCAAATCACAATGGATAACAGAATTAAACCTAAGATGTTAAACCATAAGAATCCTAGAAGAAAATGTTGGAAGAACTCTTATGGACATTGGCCTAGGCAAAGAATTTATGAAGAAAACCCCCAAAGCAATCACAGCAGCAACAAAAATAAATAAATGGGACCTGATCAAATTAAAAAACTTCTGCACAGCCAAGGATACTATCACTAGAGTGAACAGACAACCTACAGAATGGGAGAAAATATTTGCATGCTACACTTCTGATAAAGGGCTGATAACCAGAATCTATACAGAACTTAGGAAAATCAACAAGGAAAAATCAAACAACCCCATTAAAAAGTGGGCAAAAGACATGAACAGAAACTTTTCAAAATAAGACAGAATAAAGGCCAACAAACATATAAAAAATTGCTCAACTTCTCTAATCACCAGGGAAATGCAAATAAAAACCACAATGAGATATCACTTAACTCCAGTGAGATTAGCTTATATCAAAAAGTCCCAAAACAACAAATGTTGGCGGGGATGCAGACAGATAGGAACACTCTTACACTGTTTGTGGGACTGCAAATTAGTACAACCTCTATGGAAAGTAGTATGGAAATACCTCAAAGAAATAAAAGTAGAACTACAATTTGATCCAGCAATCCCTCTACTGGGTATTTACCCAAAGGAAAAAAAGACATTCAATAATAAAGACATCTGCACGTGAATGTTTATAGCAGCATAATTCACAATTGCAAAGATATGTAAACAACCCTGGTGCCCATCAATACACAAGTAGATTAATAAAATGGGGTATATGTATACCATGGAGTATTACTCAGCAATAAAAAACAATGGTGAATTAACACATCTGGTGTTATCCTGGGTGGAGCTAGAGCCCATTCTTGGAAGAGAAGTATCACAAGAATGGAAAACCAAGCACTACTGGTACTCACCATCAAATTGGTACTAACTGATCAATACTTATGTGCACACATGGAACAAATATTCATCAGGGGTTGGGCAGGTGGGTAGTGGGTGGAGGGGATGGGAAAACTCACATGCAATGGGTGCGGGGTGCACTGTATGGGGGATGTCCACAATTGTAGCTCTGACTTTGGCAGTGCATAGGCAATATATGTAACCAAAGTGTTTGTACCCCCATAATATTCTGAAATTAAAAAAATATATATAGAAGTATATCAGTCTAAAGGTAAACTTAAGCTGTAAGAGGATTATGGAAAAAACAATTATGTTTATGTGAGTGTGTACCTGTTTTGAGAAGAAAATAAAAATATTGGAACAAAACAGATAATTTCAGAAGTGTGGATAATTTGGTAGAAAAATAAAAACCTCAAAGATTCTGAAAGCAAAAATAAATAAAACAAATTTAAAATAGCATCCAAAAAATGCATTACTTAAGGTTACATTTAACAAAATATGTGCAAAACCTATATATTTAAAACTGTAAACTTTGCTGACAGAAATTGAATAAAAATACATGGATCCATACACCACATTCATAGATTGGAAGACTCAGTAGTATCAGTGTCAATTCTCCCAATATTGATTCACAGATTTCACTAAAGCTCATCAATATGCCAATAGGTTTTTGAAAGATATTGACAAGCTTGTACTAGAATTTATATAGCAATGCAAAGGATCTAAATGCCATAAGAATTTTCTAAAATGATAACAAATTAGGAATATGCACTTTACCTGATATCAAAACTTACTATAAACGCAGAGAAGGATGTCAGGATAATTACACAGGAAGAATGATGTACATAGAGATAGATAAATGAAGGCAAAATGCACTGATTAAGTAAATGGGATGCTCTGCCTGAAGTGAAGAATATAAAACATATTTTAGGACTAGAAAAATAAGTTGGAGTCAAAGTAAAAATAACCTTAAATGTCCAGATGAAAGTTGCAGGAAAATTAGTTTTCTGTGATATATAAAATGATACCTGAAAGAGACAGGCATATAAGTTAAGATTGTTTTCATGAACCTAGGCACAAAGTAGTAAATATGAGGATAAGAGAAAGGAATAGGCATGCCAAATATCAAAAGAGATCATTGAATCAAACATAATTCAGAGGTTTGAGTCTAAGTCACTAGAATTATAAAATTAGAAAAATTAGAAATGAGAAATTTTAGTTAAGAAATGAATTCCATTTGTAAATGTTTAATTTTATATCCTTACAATATCCATCTGTAAATACAGAACAAGTGCTTTTCAAATATAGATGGGGAGATAGGAAGAATGGATTTGAAATGTAGTTGATGCTGTGAGAACAGAAAGTATAAAGAGAGATGAGAGCAGAAGTACTTGGACTAAGGTTGAAAGAATATCAACTTCTTTGATATTCAAGAGCAGAAACAATGAATCAACTAGAAAGGAAGAAATCCTGAATTGTCACTGTGTCAACTTACACTGCTCTATTTTTCCAGGACTGGGAAAACAAATGAGCAGATAAAAATCAGGAAACTAAAATAAAATTAAATTACTTGTTTTTTCTAAAATGTCTAGTCAACTTTTGTCTGTTTTTCTTGACCTGAGTTTTACAGAGACACTCAGTAAGTTCTAGTACTCAATATATGGTTGGGCATTTTTAGTCTAAGGAGATGAAATATGGATGAATGCAAGCCAAGGACTTCACAAGGCATGTTGTTTGCTCATCACAAGTTAGAATAAAACTAAACAAAAAAAATTTCTTAAGACTATAAAGCTACAGAAATCAAGACAGTTTGGTGTTAGCAAAAAAATAGTCATACAGGTTAACAGAATAGGGCATCTAGAAAGAGCCCCACACATTTATGGTCAATTGATTTTTGACAAAGTCTCCAAGATAACTAAATGGAGAAAAAAAGAATCTTTATAGCAGGTGGTGCTAGAAAAACTGGATGACCGACCATATGCAGAAAAGAAGAGAAAAGAAACATGACACCTACTTCATGCGCACAAATTAACTTGAAATTAGCAATAGAAAAAAATCAGAGAAAATCTTTCCGACCTTTGGGTAAGTAAATATTTCTTAGGACACCAAAAGCACGAGAAAAAAACACTGATAAACTGGACTTCATCAAAATCTAAAACTTTCATTCTTCTAAAATGTACTATTAAAATAAAAAGACAAGTCACAGACAGTGAGAAAATGTTTGCAAAAAATATCTGACAAAGGTCTTATATTCAAAGTTTATAAAGAACTCTCAAAACTCAATAATAATAATAATAAAAGAAAAACAACCTGAAGAAAAAGTGGACTAAACATTTGGACAGGATTTTTGTATAAAGGCCATTTGTATATTTTTCTTCTTTGTATAAAGGTAGATACACAAACCACCAATAAACATATGAAAAGGTCCTCTACAAAACTAGTCATCAGGGAAATACAAATAAAATCACAATGTGATACCACGACATACACACTAGAATGACCAAAATTAAAGGATGTAATTGTGCCTTGTATTGGTAAAGATGTAGAGAAACTGAAATTCTCATATCTTATCAGTGAGGATGTTAAATAGTATACTACTTTCTAAAATAGTTCAGCAGTTTGTTTATAAAACTAAACATATGTTTTTCATATGACCCTGTGATTCCACTCCTAGGTTTTTATCCCAGATAAATACAAACATATTTCCATAAGAAGACTTGTACTTGAATATTTATATTAGCTTTATTCATACTAGCCCAACCAGCAAAGGTAAGTGTTTCACTGAGTTCTGTGAGCCTCCCAAAGAGAGGGTCATGGGAACCCCCAATTTATAGCCCATCAGTCAGAAGCACAGGTCATAACTTGGGGCTTGCAATAATATAACACTTTTGACACCAGGCATTTTTCTCACACACCAAACAATTCTTCAGTGAACAGAAGCTGGATATACTGCAATTTAACTAAATTCTGACACTATCTACCTGGAGGGAGCATCAGATCCCACAGGTTAAGGGCTTAGTCTCACAAGACTCTTGTTATGTTGAGCAACTGCATGTGAGTAGAGAGAAACATTTTGTTTTTCTTCAGATTACCACCTGGAACAAGTCATTTTTTAATGCTCTTCTCCTTCATATGACAAAATTATTTTCAATGGTAATCATGTATATAATCTGTATCTAATCTGTAAAAATTGTTATTTTATCAGGCTTTACTCTTAAAACAACAATTAAAATTAAAAGACTATGTTTTAATCTTAAATATATTATTCAAACTCAGTAAAATATTTCATGTGTGAACTAAAAATTTCACTTATCAAACAAAAATAACCTATCTCACAGTTCATACTCTGTTCCACTGCCTTAATTTTAAAATCAAAACTCCAAGTGGTCAAACAAAATGATGGAAATGAAGTAACTCGGGTTTTTTTCTTAATCTTTACAATCACTGTACTATCATTCTTTCAAATCCACCATTTAAATTCAGAAATATGTAGTACCAGAGGGGTCAGTGACACTGCACGAGGTGAGCTTGAATGACTAGAAACCACTATAAACTAACTCCCCAAATGAATGTGTGTAGCTGAGTCTGCATATGTCATTGGCTGACTGCATAATTGGGATTTCTCTGAATTAAATTCTATGTAGAGCTAAAGGGCAAGTGATCAAAATGTGCTAATGTGAAGGTTACATATTAATTGTTAAAAGTATCAAATGTTTAGAACTTAGCCCAACAAAAGATTTTTTAAACAATAAAAGGGCAGGGCAAACGCATATTAGGCAAACATTAAGAAGATAAAAATGTTGCACATACATTAATTTCAGATAAAATAGACTTTTACACAAATAATATTAAGTATAGAGAGGATCACTACCTAATGGTAAATTTAAATTCACTACGAAGTTATAGAAATTTTAAACATATTTACATCTAATAAATAGCCTCAAAAATATGAAGCAAAAATTAACGGGGGAATTGACAAATCTATCACATAGAGGGAGATTTTAACACACTTCTCTCACTTAGGTCAAGGAGACAAAAAATTCACAAGAATATAGAAAATATCTTTATCACAACTAAGAAGTTTGACCTAAACTTACCAATATTCACCCCAAAATATAAAAATTTTGAATAGTCCTTGAACCATGAAATGAATTAAAGTAGTATTTTTAAATTTTCCTACAAAGAAAACACCTGATTCAAATGGTTTTACAGGCAATTTCAACTACCTTTTAAGGAAAAGATCATCCTAATTTTAATCAAACTGTTCTAGCAACAGAAAAGAAGGAATATTCCCCAATTTATTCTTTGAAAGCGGCATAATCATGATACAAAAACCAGACAGACATTATGTGAAAGGAAAATGACATGCCCATTTCATTTATGAATATAATTGCATAAGTCCTACACGAAATATCACTAATTGAATCCAATGGTTGGTTTTATGCTAGGCTTGCAAGGGTAGTATATTATCAGAAAGTGTATAAAAGTAGTTTACCAAATGAACAGATTAAAAGAAAAAACTACATGATAATAGAAATTTATTATAGAAAAAGTCTTTAATAAAATTTTGACTGTGGAAAACAATGCCGTCTATTTTCCACTAGACAGGAGCAAGGAAGAATATAGTCCTAATGAGTGCCAGCAGCCATCCTGTGACTTTAAAGGGAGCCATCCTTAGGATGAATCTGACCCCATGGATGGCACAATTCAAGGGAGTGATTTGAACAGGAGAAATACATTTTGTATCATCAGCATATAGATGGTATTCAAAGCTATGAGAGTAGTTGAGGGAGGGAGGTGAGTGTAGATAGAGAAGAAAAGAGAACCAAGGATGGAACCCCAATGTTTGGAAGTTACTCGTGAGCCTTATGGGAATCAGCTGAGAAACTTTAAAGGGCCAGAAGAACAAAATGACTGAATTCGGTGACTCTAATAAAAGAACAAATTCCGGGTTATCTCAGAGTAAGAACCTGATAATCAAAGGGGCCATAAAGGCCTAAAGATACAATCTCAGGTATGCTTGTACAGCCTCCCTTGGATTTCTCTAATCCAGGTGAAGATGCCATTTCTGAGAAAGAATAGGCCAAGGTTTCCCCCAGTTGACGAGAATATCTGTCACTTAGGTTCAGAGGGATAAATTGGGTAGGTCTAGGATTGGGTTAACTTCAAAATGGTCATGCCATTTTATAGGTTTAACTTTAAGCATTGCCTATAAATAGGGTTAGGGATGGAAGAATAAATAGGTATAAGAAAATTATCCCTTGGTTATAACCAGAAGTACTGATTGAAAGTAAATTAAGGGAAAAAAACTGAACTGCATTTTCTATCATATGTGATTCCAAAATTAACTGCCCTATGGATATCTTATGTAAAATGGTAGCCAGAGGACAAAAATGAATTAGAACAGTTCCACCGGGAAACATAGGGACCCTGATATATGTTTATTTTTAATTAGACGCCACAAGAGTTAATTATATGGGGTCATTAGAAGAATAACTGCTCCATATTATCTCTCTGATAGGTGCAAAAGTGATGAGTTGCAATAGCAGATATATTTTCCCAGCAACAAAAATACTAAGCCCTAAACTTTAAGTAGAACACCATTAAACTGGAATTGGTCCAGAGGATAAAGAGGGTGATAGGATGGGAAATCAAATAGATGCAGGAATTTTTAACCTGAAAAAGAAATGATTCTCAGGTGGCAGGATAACTATCTACAAATATTCAAAAAGTTGTCATGTAAAAGATGAGAAACAATTGATTTGTGTATCTTTAGTGGGAAAAAGAGCCAGTTCTTGAAGTCACACAGTTGCTGATTTAAGATCAACATAAGGTACAGTTCTACTTGTTCATCAATTGAACGGTCTAGTTGTTCAACAGTTGAACAGTCTGCCTCACTAAATAATGAGCTCCCTATTCAAAACAACATTTAAGAAGATATAGAACTATTCTTACTTGTATACTGGTGAGGGAATTGCAGCATTGAATGTCTGTTGGATGAGAGAAACTTTAAGATCTAATTTAAGACTATTTTACTTTATAAAATATACTCTTTCATCTTATTGAATTCAACCCTGCATGTTATCAATGGAATTTGTATTCCCTTGAAGATTTATGTCATCCACATTTTTCTTTTTTCTTTCTTTCTTCTAAAGTTACTAACAAAGCAATTGAAAGCCAAACTATGGCTTTCAGACAGACAGCAATCTATGAAAAAAAAAACCAATTTGGACACAGTTGCACATAATAAGTATACAAATTAATAAAATAGTATCCAGAGACATTTAATATACCAAACTAGAAGCCTATTAAGAAATGGAAATAATAACAATAATAAAACAGCTAAGACTTACTAATAACTTAGTATGCACCAGGTAGTCTTTTAAGCCTCTTACATATATTATTTTATCACAACCCTTTGAAGTAAGTGATATTGTTATCTCCACTCTAAAAATGAGGAAACAGAAGCATAGAGAATGTTTGCATCTTGCTCAAGCACAGACAGCAACTTAATTGTAGAGCCAGGATTCAAATCCAGGAAGTCCTGCTCCATAGCCTGTGTTGCTAACAACTTCACTCTACAGTTTGGCATGACTTGGTTCAAGACAGTTACATGTAATTGCTCCACTCTTTTAAATTAGATATAAAGATAATTTTATAAGTAATATGTAAATATCTTTTCATTGTAAAATTGAAACATAGCTTACAAAGCTAAAAAGTTCTCTTGATCAGCACCCAAACCCAGTGTCCTACCCAAATATAGCCAATCTTATCCGGTTTTTGTATATTATTTGAAGTATTTAATACATAACTTTTTAACACATATATACAAATATATGTATACACACATGCACGTGCACACACACAGGTTTTTTTAAAGATATCAAATAGAAAGAGAAGTATTCGTCTGCAACTTGCTTTTGTTATTCCACAGTATATCTTGGAGATATTTTAATTATAGTACACAGAGATGTCCCACATTATTTTAAACTGTTCCATAATATTCCAAAGTGTGAAAATATTTTTAATTTAGCCATTCCTGTGTTAGTGGACATGTGCTTTGTTTCACATTTTTTGCTATTACAAACAAGGTTGTGGGAGAACCCTTGTATATGTCTGTTTTTGCCTATGTGCAAATATTACTCTAAGGTAGATAGAAGTGGAATTGGTTGGCCATTGGGGATGTATATTTTAATTTTAATCCATATTGCTAACTTGTTATCCAAAATGGCTGAACAAACTGCCACTACTTGTAGTTGGTAGAATTGTAGAAAACAGAATAGCATCTACCTAATCTAGGAAGCATTAGAGACATGGGGATAGGTGAAATCACATAAAGAGAGTGTAAACTATAGAATCTGGTGACACTCAAATTTACATTTCCAACCTGACCTCTCAGCTGAGCACCTGACTCTCAAATCCAATCATCTGCTTGATATCTCCCCTTTTACATCTAATAGGCATTTCAAACCTAATGTGTCAAAAACAGAACTCCTGATCTGCCACTGCCACTGCCCTTGTCCTAATCAAAACCTGTTTCTCTCTCTGGCTTTCCTATCTCACTAGCTGGCACCACCATGCACCCAATTGTTCCAGCCCAAAACATAGGTTTTTGGTCAATTTTGTTTCCTCTATACTCCCCACCTACCACCCCACATTTTGAAACAAAACCAGGTATCATTTCATCCATAAATATTTTAACATGTATGTCTAAAAGATAAGAACTCATTTTTAAACATAATCAACATACCATATCTAAAGAAGACAACTATTCTTTAATCATATCTAAAGATATTATCACATCTAAGGATAATTATTCCTTAATATCATCAAATATCCATTTAGTGTCCAAATTTCCCTGGTTGTACCCTACATTTTTTACAATTGGTTTGTTTGAATCAGGATCCAAATAAGGGTGCATATATTGGAGTCAATTAATATGCCTCTAATCTCTTTTAATTATAGGTTCCAATTCTTTTTTCAACGTATTTGTGGAAAAAAACAGTTGTTTGTCCTGTAGAATTTCCCACACTGTGGATTTTGCTAATTTCTCCTCCCCCATAGTGTCTTTAACCTGTCCCAGGCTTCTGTAACTCATTAACTGATACCACCACTTACCAGTTCCTCTGACTCTGTATTTCCTGTGGTTAGGTGTAGAGGTTTATCAGATACACATTCAAATTTTATCAAGAATAAATCACAAGTGTTGTTGTTTGTGCTTCTTATTGCATCACATCAGGAGGCACATAATGTCTGGTTGTGCCTTTCTTTTTTGTGATGTTAACACTGATTAGTTTGTTCATGTGTTGTCAACCTGATCTATCTGTTATAAACTCCCCAATCAGCTTTCATTTAATAGTTTTAGCAGTTTTTGGTGATTTTTGCCTATAAATATCATTTCGTTATAGGTTGCAAAATGGTGCTACCTGCATTTACAAACCGGGATTCTTCTATAAAGAGGAACTTTTCCACATCAACGATGTGGTTACCCTGAAGTACTTTCATCAAGAAAGGCAGAACAAATCTTTGTTTCTTTCCTGTTATTTATCAGTTGTAATAGATGGTTATTGCTGAAATAATGTCATGTCACAAACAACCCCCAAAATCTTAGTGGCTTACAACAAGTATTTACTTCTTGTTCACAAGTGTCTTAGTCATTTGTGGTTTTTCTGGGCTGTGCTGGGCTTGGCTAGGCTTGACTCCAGAATGAGGGTTGGATTCAGGTCTTCTCTATGTATCCTATCATTGTGGGTCACCAGAGGCTACCCAGGGCATGTTCTTCCCGTGGCAGATAGCAGAAGTGCAAGAACAAACCAACATGCAAGCATATTTAAGGCCTCTACTTGCATCATGTCCATTTGCATTCCAATAGCCAAAGTAAGATATACAGCCAAGCCAAATATTCTGGAGTGTTGTACTGTCAACTTTACACTACAGTGTCAAGCTTGAAACTGTATTTCCCAGAATCCCTTTATTTGAATGGTTCCATGTTAGAAGAACCTGTGTGAGATTTGGAAGGTAGAAGTGAAGCAATGGCTATAATTCTTGGAGGGTCTTTGTGGTCAGGTACTGTTAATTATTTACTGTTACATAGCAAATCATCCCAAGACTTAATGGTTTAAAAATTTATTATCTCTCATGGTTCTGTGGGTTGACTAGGTTCAGCTGAGTGGTTCTCACATGGGGGTCTCACAGTTTGTCAGATGGTGTCTAGGGCTGAATTTCTCTAAAGGATCAACTGGACTGGGCATCCAAGATGGTTAATGCACATGGCTGGATGTGGACTGGGAGCTTAGCTGGGGCTGTGGACTAGAGCACTTACATGTGGACTCACCATGTGGCTTTGGCTTCTATAGCATGGAAGCAGGATTCCACTAGAAAGCGTCCCAATAGTAAGTGTTCCAAGGGTCAGTAATCATCTATTTTCATGCCAGGTAAGTGCTGCACCCAGAACTGGCATAGTTCCATTAATACCATATTCTATTAGTCAAAGTAGTTACAGAGAGTGTCCAGGTTCAATGGGGTGGAGAAATAGACTCCACCTCTTGATATGGCAAGGTCATATTGCAGAGGAGTATGAAAGACGGAAGATATTATTGCATTCATCTTTGAAAAATACAAATATAACACAGATATGGTGATGGATGGATGCAGAGGTGCCCAACAGATTCCAGATTGTCATTCCTTCCTCTGCTCAGCATCTAGCTTTTCTTTCCAACTATTCATCCTGCTGACCAAAAGCAGCCCAAGATCCATCATCAAAAGCTAGGGTTAGGAAGAGGTGACAGCTTACACAGAGGCAGAAGCTTCCCATCGACCTGTAACTGACAAATAAAAATTGTATATATTCAAGGTATACAATGTGATGATTTGATATAGATATACATTGTATAATTATTACCATAATCAAATTAATTAACACATCCATTACTACCTATAGTTACCATTTGTGTATGTGTGTGTGTGGGTTTGGGGTGTGGGTTAGGGCACTTAAAATCTGCTTTCTTAATGAATTTCAAGTAAACAATAAAATATTATTAACTATAGCCATCATGCTATACATTAGGTCCCCAGAACTTATTCATGTGATAACTGAAAGCTTGTACCATAGTCCTACTTTAGTGGCTGGATGTAACTTTTTTTTTTCAGATTACCCTAAAAAGCTCCAATTTATCCATTCACTCTAGTGCTTCAGAGGACTGACTTGTGACTCTTTCTCTGATCCTTAGCCCTACAACTGCAAGGAACTGAACTCTGCCAATAACCAAAAAGCTTGGAAGAGTACCCTGAGCCTCAGATGAGTATACCCTGACCAACACCTTGATTTCAACCATCCTGGTGAGACTCTGAATAGAGGATCCAACTAACCCATGCCTCAACTCCTGATTCACAGAAACTATAAAACAATAAATTTGTGTTATTTTAAGTCCCTAAGTTTGTGGCAATTTCTTATCCAATAATAGAAAACTAACACACTATCTTAAAAATATTCAGCTTTCCAATACATGACCATGGCATATCTTTCATTTATTTACAACTTCTGTTATTTCTTTCAACAAAGTATTGTACTTTTAGGTGTACAGGTCTTGCACATATTTCATTTAATTTATCCATCCATGTTTAATGTTTTGTATGCTTCTGTAAGTGCTAGTTTTAATCAATTCCCAGTTGTTCATTGCTTGGTATACAGAAATACAATTGCTATTTGTATATTGACATTATATCTTGTGACCTTGTTAGTTCAGATAGCTTTTTATGTATATTCCCTAGGTCCTTATACATACATGATTGTGTCATTTGTGAATAAGGGCTGTTTTGTTTCTACCTTTGCAACCAGTATGCTGATTATTTCTTTCCCCCCCACCACTCACTACACTGGCTAGGATTTCCAGTACTATGTTGAACAGAATTTGTGAGAGTGGGCAACCTGTCTTGTTTGTGATCTTAGGGAGAAAGCATTAATTCTTTCACCTTTAGGTGTGATGTAAACTGCAGGATTTTTGTATTAAATACATACCTTTTGTAAGGCAGAGCTGTGGGAAGGCTTTTTTTTCTCCTTTGGCTCCTTTCACCAGAATTGGTGCTGCCTCTTCTTCATGTACTTTCTGGAGACCAGCAAGAGCCCAGACTCAGGGATCCTTTTTGTACCCACATAGGCTGCTTCAGCTTTGCCCTGTAGTCCTCAACGTTTTTGGCCACCTCCATGGGACCAAGTAAGATGGTGACTTGGGTGCTTATATCTAATAGACCTATTAAATTTGAGTTCCTCCTCTCCCCAAAATTCCCCAAAATAGTTTGTTTTTTCTTAAAGCACTTGAGATCAAAATAGAGGGGAAGAGAATGATCAAGGGGGTGCAGTGAGAAAGAAGTTCTGCACCAAAGCTTCATATTTAATTTGGGTTTCAGTTGAACTCCTGCTCAGGCTAACAAATGAATTTCTAATGTTTTGTTCCACCTAATGCTCTATATCCTCACTGCTGACACTATTTTAATATTGTAAGTTCTTTGACTCAGCAGTCACAGCATACCTTGCCTTTTTACTAGAACCCCAGGGCTTGCTGCCCAATTGTCATAATAGCATGCCTTCATCCTCCCACCCAGAGGTAAGTGAACAACAACCAAAACACCAATGGGATGGCTTTGTTCAATCCTTGGCTTCATCAATAGCTAGGGAAGTATAGGACTCTTATTCCCACCCTGGCCTGCTCACTACTGGGGATAAAACATTCTCTATTAGATCCTGGGGAGTCTTCCCATATCAGCTAACACAGCCTGTACCCATACTTATTGCCAAAACTGTCAAGAACCGCGAAGAGTCTGGAATTTTACCCTAATTACAAGGTAATGAGATAGCCTATGACAGTTTCATGGATGCTGGCAGAAAACATAAGACTCCTAGATAGATACTTGTACATGCAATAAGTTGCATTATAGGAGAAAAGCACTAATATTGGGGTATTCACCAGTTTTACAGTGAACCACTGCTCTTTGTACAAGGGAAAGACATTATGTAATCCCTCTAGGTTGCTCACTGCAAACACAACCATGAGAAACAGCACAGGTAAAGAGTGCTCACGGCCTTGCATTTTTGGCATGTCCAGCAAGAAGTTGAAGGGATGCTCAGGGTCCATCACAAATTGCCTCTCTCAGACAAACAAAAAAGGCCCACTCACAAAGAAATAGATTGCTTGAGTAGCCCTATGTATATTACAGAAATTGAGTGTATAGTTAAAAGACTTCACACACACATGCACACCCTCCAGGATCAGATGGCTTCACTGGTGAATTCCATCAAACATTTAAGGAAGAAATAAGTTTACTCTACACAAACTCTTCCTGAAAACTAAAGAGGAAGGAATACTTACCAACTTATTCTATGAGATCAGTGTTACTCTGATACCAAAACCAGACAAAGACATTACAAGAATTATAACAACAGACCAATATCCCTTGTGAATGTAGATGCAAAAAGTAACAACAAAATATCAGGAAATTCAATTTAGTGATATATAAAAATATTCTACAAAAAGCATATAGGACTTATAAGTGAGTTTAGCAACATGAAAGGACATTAAGGTCAACACAAAGTCAATCATATTTCTATATACTATCAATGAATAATTGGAAATCAAAAATTTTAAAATAATATAATTTACAATGATTCCAAAAAGTAAAATACTTATCTATTGACCTAACAAAACATGTATATGATCTCTATGCTGAAAGCTATCATGCTCATGAAATAAATCAAAGACTTAAATAAATGGAGAGACATACATACCATGTTCATGAATTGGAAGATTTAACATAGTAAAGATATCAGAAGGATTCAAGATGGTGGACCAGAGACACCAACTGCCAGAGTGTCTCAGTAAGGAGGAAAAGTTTTAGATAAAAGAGAAAAAATAAACAAACAAACATAGATTGGGTGCAATTCTTAGGGAAGAATGCGAGAACCTACGAGAGACTCCACGGGAAGAAGTTGCACAGCAGAACAAGAAGGAGCAGAATATCGGCAGAGATCAACCCTGAGAGGCTTGAAGTACAGGAAAAAGTGTAGGTGGAGTGGTTTATTTCTCCTTCCCTTGAATCTCTGACAGTCAGCAGGTTTCTGAGATGCTGAAGAGACTTTCTACCCCACAAGCCCAAAAGCTGCTGCCACCAGTGAACTGGGAGCTTCTTGAAGACAAAGCACCAGGCTCCTAGCTCCCCTGGGGCACTTCCCATCACCACAGACCTGAGCCAGGATGGCAGGCACCATATTATTTCTCTACCTACCATGTGCCTTTGTCCTCCCCAGGGGGCTTCAACTCCACAGGTTTCATCTTGCTTGTTCCCACACAAACATTTCCCAACTCCAGCCAAGACTGCAGGAGCCAATGTGGTCCAGTGGGTCCTGGAGGATCTGTGTGACTCCAGAGCCTGAACATTCCAGGTGGGCTGCCTTGTGAGGAGAGGGACAGAGATGACAAGAGTGCTAGCTTTCCTCCATCCAGACTCTTTTCCTCCCCTTCCCTTCTCCCAACCCAAGGCTGCCAAGAGAGACAATTGAGCCACCACACCAAGGCTTCCACAAAGAGAGGTGCTCAAACCTTTCCTCTTAAGATCCTGAAGCAGAGTGAGGGTTGCTCAGACTATAAGCTCCCTGCTCACTGGCCCTTGCTGGTGCTGCTTGCCCAGTGGCTCCATCAGAGTAGGACATACCCTGACGTGGAGGAACATCAAACCCACATGAGCACCCCATAGACAACTTGGGACCAGCATACATGTCCCTGCCATGGTCAGGGATTGATATTTGGGGGCTGGGGGAAAGGCCCGCAGGCCAGATCTTGTACCCCAAGGACTTGATCATGTTGCTCAGGGACAGAAAGGGGAGATTTGTGAAGTAATATCGGGAGGTGAGGGAGCCCGTGTGGGCAGAACTGAGAGGAGAATGCAGTGTGGATCCCAGCTGCAGGATACTCACGGGGCACCACTCCCCACACAGGAAGTCTGTGCACCTAGCCCAGGGCAAGACCCAGGGTGGGAAAGATCACAGTCCACAGTGCAATCATGGGGGACCTCAGTTAATTTGAGCTCCTGCATGCCAGCAGACAATGGAGGGAGGCTGTGGAGTAAAGGAAAAGAGAGACATGAGAAACATGCTCCTGATAGATAGATTGTGAATCTCAGACAACTCCACCTCCACAAGCAGATTTCTGGTTGGGTGGGGACACTTCAGCCTCTCCCCAGTGGTTACACCCAGAAGCTGGGAGCAGACTTTGGACCCCTGCTGAAACAGCTACCTTGGCAGCTTTTGTGAAGCCTGAGAGCAGGCTTACCCAACCCAGTTCCACCCAGCTTCACTCCCACACCCATCTGTGCTATGGAAGAGAATAAGAACTCATCTGAAAGTTCTAGGGCCCAACACACCACCTGGGGCATTTGAGTGCTTTTCCTAAGGGACTGGAGATTGTTACAAGTCCCAAAAACAACATTGCAGCTTGTTCCTTCCAGCAAGTGCCACCTAGTGACAGGGAGGTCAATTTTCACAGCCCTTTACAGCATTTACTGACTCAATCATATAGAGTGTGGTTGATTCTTACCCACAAGCACCACCTACTGTCTCAGAGATTAAACTGGGCATGGCAGTACAATTCACATTGTTAAGAAGAGCACAGGGCTGGGGAAAGAGAAAGGATTTCAAAGACCTCCATCCTCCCTCATAAAGAACAGACAGGGAATCTGCCCACAGACATAGCTCACCATTGCTACAGCCTACAAAAAACTAGCAACTGAGAAAACCACCACACTGAGGCTATCTATAACCAAGGCATCCACACAGAACCTAGATCACCATCAAAGCACCCACAAGCAAAGCCAAAAGTTCTTACCCAACATATGCTACAAACACACCCATAGGAGTGGGGTGGGGAGGAAAGCATCATCTAAACAAAAGAAAATCCAAAAATAAGAAGCAACAGCTGCTTCAGATGAGAAGGAGCCAGCAAATGAAATCCATAAGTATGAAAAATCAGAGTGAAAGGACACCCCCAAAAGGGAATACCAGCTCTCTAGCAATGCATACCAACCAAAATGAAAATATTGAAATCACAGATAAAGAATACCAAATATGGATTGTAAAGGATCTCAATGCAATCTAAGAGAAAATGGAAAACCAACTCAAAGAAACCAGAAAAACAATTCAGGAAATGAACAAAAAATTCACTAAAGAGATAAACATTAAAAAAAACCAAATAAACTTCTGGAAATGAAAAATTCATTTAGGAAATACAAAGCACAGTGGAAATTTTTAAGAATAGACTAGATCAAGCAGAAGAAAGAATATCAGAGCTTAAAGACAACTCTTTCAAGTTAACTCAGACAGTCAAAAATAAAAAAACAGAGAATTAAGAGTAGTGAACAAAGCCTACAAGAAATATGGGATTATGTAAAATGGCCAAATATAAGAATCATAGGCATCTCTGAAGACAAAGAAGAAAACACACAAGGGCTGGAAAACCAAATTGCAGGAATAATTGAGGATAACTTCCCTGGTCTTGCTAGAGACTTAGACACACAGCTACAAGAAGCTCAACAAACACCTGGGAGATCCATTGCAAAGAGGCAATCACCAACAAACATAGCCATCACACTGGCCAAAATCAACACAAAGGAGGAACTCTTGCAAGCCATAAGGTGAAAACATCAAGTAACTTACAAAAGAAAACCCATCAGGCTAACTGCAGTCTTCTTAACTGAGACCTTACAAGCCAGAAGGAATTGGGGCCCCATCTTCAGCTTTCATAAACAGAACAACTGCCAGCCTAGAATTTTGTGCCCTGCAAAATTAAGTTTCACATATGAGGGAGACATAAAGACTTTTCCAGACAAGAAAACACTGAGAGAATTTGTCAAGACCAGGCCTGCCCTGCAGGAAATACTCAGAACTGCATTATATATGGATCAGCACAATAGTCATCCACTAGAGTAAAACCATGCAAAAGCTAAAGCTCAGAGCTCATATACAACAATAGCACAAGAGATAAAACAAAGTAATAAGGTACTACCCAATAGGAGGAACAGAACAGCATCCTACATATAAATTCTATCAATCAATGTGAATGAATTGAATTCCCCACTCAAGCGACATAGGTTGGCAGAATGGATAAAAAAATACAAGCCAAGTATCTGCTGTCTCCAGGAAACACATCTAACCCACAAGGACTCATACAGACTCAAGGTGACAGGATACAAAAAAAGTTCCATGCAAATTGAAATCAAAAGAAAGCAGGTGTAGCCATTCTCATATCAGATAAAATTGACTTTAAAACAATAATAGTAAAGAAAGACAAATATGGTCCTTATATAATGATAAAGGGAGCAATTCAACAAGAAGACATAACAATCCTAAATATTTATGCACCTAACACCGGAGCACCCAGATTCACAAAGCAAACTCTACTAAATATAAGAAAAGAGATAAGCAGCAACATCATAATTGCCAGGAATTTCAACACCCCACTGACATAACTGGGACAGATCGTTCAAGCAGAAAATAAATAAACACTGAACTTAAACAGGACTCTAGAATAAATGGGCCTAACAGACATTTATATAACATTTTACCCCAAAACTACTGAATATACATTCTTTTCATCAGCACATGGAACATTCTCCAAGATTGATCATATTTTAGGTCACAAAACATGGCTCAACAAATTCAAAAAAATAGAAATCATACCATGTGTCTTGGCAGACAACAGTGGAATAAAACTAGATATCAACTCCAAGAGAAACATTCAACTCTACACAAAGTCATGGGAATTCAACAACCTGGTGCTGAATGATTATTGGATAAATAATGAAATTAAGATGAAAATGAAAGTATTCCTCAAACTGAATGACAAAGGAGACACAAACTATCAAAATCTATGGGATTCATCAAAAGCAATCCTAAGGGGAAAATTCATAGCCTTTAATGCCTACATCAAAAAGACAGGAAGATCACAAATTAACAATCTAATGACATGTCTTAAGGAACTAGAAAAGGAAGAGAAAAGCACACCCAAAGCCAGCAGAAGAAAGGAGATAACTAAGGGCAGAGCAGAACTAAATGAAATCAAAACCAAGAAATAATACAGAAGATCAATGAAAGCAAAAGTTGGTTCTTTGAAAGGATAAACATTGATAGACTTCTTGCTAGATTAACCAGGAATAGAAGAGAAAGGACCCAAAAATTTCAATCAGAAATGAAAAAGGAGATATTACAACAACTGATGCCACAGAAATACAAAATATTATCTGTATGAAAATCTCTATGCACGTAAACTCGAAAACTTAGAGGAAATGGACAAATTTCTAGAAATACACAACCTCCCAAGACTCGACCAGGAGGACATAGAAATCCTGAAAAGACCAATAATGAGAAACAAGATTGAAGCAGCAATAAAAAATCTTCCAACAAAGAAAAGCCCTAGACCAGATGGATTCACAGCCAAATTTTACCAGACCCACAAAGAAGAGTCGGTACCCATCCTGAGTAACTATTCCATAACATATGTAAGGAGGGAATCCTCCTGAACTCATTCTACAAAGCCAGTATCATCTTGATACCCAATTCAGGAAAGGACACAACAAAAAAAGAAAACTACAGACCAATATCCCTTATGAATATAGATGCAAAAATCCTCAATAAAATACTAGCAAACAGAATTCAACAGCACGTCACCAAAATAATCCACCATGACCAAGTGGGCTTCATCCCAAGGATTCAAGGATGTTTCAACATACGTAAATTAATAAATGTGATTCACCACATAAACAGAAGCAAAAACAAAGACCATATGATTATCTCAATAGATGCAGAAAAACCATTTGACAAAATCCAGCACCCATTTGTGATAAAAACCATCAGTAAACTAGGCATAGAAGGAAGATATCTCAAAATTATAAAATCATTATATGACAAACCCACAGCCAACAACATACTGAATGAGGAAAAGTTGAAAGTATTCCCACTAAGAACTGGAACAAGAAAAGGATGCCCACATTGTCATCACTTCTAGTCAATATAGTGCTGGAAGTCCTAGCCAGAGCAATCACACAAGAGAAAGAAATTAAGGGTATTTAAATCAGGAAAGAGGAAATCAAACTATTGTCTTGGCTGATGATATGATCTTATATCTAGAAAACCCCAACAACTCCACCAAGAGACTCCTGGAATTGATCAATAAATTCAAGCAAAGTCTCAGGTTACAATATCAATGTACAGAAGTCAGTAGCATTCCTATACACAAATAACAGTCAAGATGAGAGTCAAATCAAAGACTTCATACCATTCACAATAGCTACAAAGAAAATAAAATATCTAGGAATATACTTAACCAAGGAGGTGAAAGTTCTCTACAAAGAGAACTACAAAACACTGAGGAAAGAAATTGAAGATGAGACAAATGTAAAAACACATCATGCTCATAGATCAGTAGAATCAACATTGTTAAAATGTCCATATTACCAAAAGCAATTTACAGATTCAATGTAATCCCCATCAAAATACTAACATCATACTTCACAGATCTAGAACAAATAATTCTATGCTTCATTTGGGACCAGAAAGGTGCCAGAATAGCAAAGCAATCTTAAGCAAAAAGAACAAATCTGGACACATCATATTACCAGACTTCAAACTATACTACAAGGCTATAGTAAGCAAAACAGCATGGTACTGGCACAAAAATAAAGACATAGACGAATGGAACAGAACAGAGAACCCAGATATAAAACCATCTATCTACAACCAGCTGATCTTTGACAAAGCAGACAATAACATACACTGGGGAAAAGAAGCCCTATTGAGTAAATGGTCCTGGGAAAATTAGATAGCCACATTCAGAAGAATGGAACAGGACCCCTGTCTCTCACCACTTACAAAAATTAATTCAAGATGGATAAAAGACTACAAACCATAAAGATGCTAGAAGAAAATGTAGGAAAATCTCTTCTGGATATCAGCATAGGCAAAGAATTTATGAAGAAGACTCCAATGGCAATCATAGCAACAACAAAAATAAATAAATGGGACTTTATTAATCAAAAATCTTCTGCACAGCCAAAGAAATAACCAACAGAGCAAATAGACAGCCTACAGAATGCAAGAAAATATTTGCAAGCTAAATATCTGATAAAGGGCTAATAACCAGAATCTATGAAGAACTCAAGCAAATCAGCAAGGACAAAACCAAACAACCCCATTAAAAAGTCAGCAAAAGATATGAACAAGAAGCTTTTGAAAAGAAGATAGACAAATGGTCAATAAACATATGAAAAAATGCTTAAGGTCACTAATCATCAGGGAAATGCAAATTAAAACCACAATGAGATGTCACCTTACCCCAGTAAGAATGGCTTTTATTAAAAAGTCCAAAACCAATAGGTGCTGGCATGCATGCAGAGAGAAAGAAATGCTTCTACACTGTTGGTGGGACTGCAAATTAGTACAACCTCTACAGAAAACAGTATGGAGATTCCTCAAAGAACTAGAAGTAGATCTACCATTTGATCCAGCAATCCCACCACTGGTATTTACCCAAAGGAAAGAAGTAATTTTATTAAAAAGACACCTGCACTCAAACGTTTATTGCAGCAAATTCACAATTGCAAAGATGTGGAATCAACCCAAGTATCCATCAATTCATGAGTGGATTAACAAAATGTGGTATACATATACTACGGAATACTACAAGCCATGAAGAAGTATGAATTAAGGCCTTCTGCAACAATTTGGATGGAACTGGAGATCATTATCCTAAATGATGTATCTAAGGAATGGAGAAACAAACACCACATATTCTTGCTATTAAATTGGAACTAATCTATGAGCACACATGTGCACAGAGCTAAGCAAGACTCAGTGGAAATCAAGCAGGGTGAAGGGAGGAGGAGGGGATGAGCAAAAACCTACCTAATGAGTCCACTGAACACTACCAGGGTGATGGGCACACTTATGACCCTGACTGAAGGATAACAAAAGTGATCCATGTATCCAAAAACATTTGTACCCCTGTAATATTTTGAAATAATAATTTTAAAAAGAAGTTACCGAATTTTGGAAAAATGACAGTCTGATAGTGACCTCCCACCTCACCGCTCCCAGGGAAGGAGGTGAAAAACACCATTGGCTGCCTGCATGCGGATCACTCACTCCAAAAACAGCACTGTGAATTTACAGAAAAGCATTGTGGGACACTCAGCCCAAGAAAACAGGTGACTGGTAGGTACATTCACAAATATCGGAGACTGCAGGGAATACAATAGAGACTAGAGCATGGGAAGGATGTGCTCACCAGGTCAGCACAGTGTGACCTGACCTACAGGTGGTCACACACCATCCCCACAGACTTCCCATCCACTCACTCAGGGACAAGCCTAGAGTTGGTGCAAAGATGTTGCTTGAGACAGCAGGCTCTGTGGAAAGGAAGCAGTTGTGGGAGCCATACAGAACTGTTAGGTGCACTGTACAGGGACTGCTCAGGGCCGGGTAGGGACTGGGCTGAGATAAAGCTTCTCAGGACACTACACAGGAATCTGGGGGTGGGCACCTCACCACTGAAAGTCAGCTGGACCAGGGCACAGGAGTTGAATGGAGAACAATGGGACACGCCCTAGGGGTTGCTGGCCATTACCTCCATTGCTGGTTGAGAAGAGCTGCATTCACAGCATGATCTGAGCCCTGCTGAATGCCAGACTGGCAGTCAGCAGCAATCTTTAAGGTCTCCTGTCAGCTGCTGACTGTTAGATCGGTCTCTAGCTTCACCCCACCCCAAGCCCGGGGACTCTTAGGCCTGGCAGCATAAGGCTACGCCCTTGGTGGGACGGACAGCTGTCTCCATGGCTTCCAGGTGAGATGCAAGTCCCAGCTCCGTATCCATGGGACCTTTGTGTATTGGAAAGAGTTTGCTAAGCTATTGGAGCAGTACAATAAGGCATTGTTAATAGCTTTTTGGTTAGTAAACCATGATTTATCGTGGAGATGTAGAAAGCAATCAATTGGAAAAAAATTTTAAGAAGGTGGAATTGACAGGACTTTTTGATTCATTGTATATATAGGAGGTGAAGGAGGATGAAAAGATAGGAAAGATTCATAAGCTTATGGATTGAGCAGGTGAGTGGATAGTATTACCATTTATTGAGCTTGAGAACCCCAGAAGATAAGAAGGTTTGAGGGACAAATTTAATTAGTTCAATTTTGAACATGTTGAACTTGAAGTATCTGTAATATATGCAGATATAGAGTATATAGTTGGATACAGTATTCAGCTTAGAATAATGGTGTGTGCTGGAGATACAAATGTGGGAGTCATCGGTATATTTGAAGTCATAAGGGTGTAATCTCAGGGTTTTAGTTAATTCCAGAGGTAGAGAAATGAAAGAAGTATAGATTCCAAGGGGCAAAGGAAGTGTTTGGGAGGGAGCAGAGTGGAGCAGTACATAGAGCAATGTCTGGCACAGAAGAGACATTCAATCAATATTTGCTGACTTCAAGAGAGCTTGCTCCAGTTTAAATTCCCACAGTATTTATCTATTTATTCAACAGTAGTATATAATATAATCAGGTAGTAAGAAGTTCTGTGGGGAAAATGAAGCAAAACAAGACGATAAAATGGTGAGCAATGCTGATTTAAAGTGGTCAGGGAAGGCCTCCTTGAGGAAGTGACATTTCAGTGGACTCCCAAATTAAGTGAGGGAGCTGGCCACGTAAATTCAGGGGAAGAGTATGTAGGGCCTTATAGACATAATGAGATGAATATAGTTCTAAGTTAATTGGAAGATCACTGGAGGATTTTATGCAGAAGAATGACAAGATCTTGCGTTCATTTTTAGAACAATCACTCTGGTTTCTATGCCGGGATTAGGCTTTGGGGGTGGGGTCAAGAGTGGAATCAGGGAGCTGCTACAATTATCCAGGGAGGAAATAATGATGGAGCAGATCAGGTAGTAACAGTAATGATAGTGAGAAGTGGTCAAATTCTGGATATGTTTGGAGGGGTAGAGCCAACAGGATTTGTTGATCGATTGATATGAAAAAAATATAGGAGTCAAGGATACCTCCAATGGGTGGCTTGAGTCACTGGAAGAATGGAATCATCATTTATTGAGGCAGGGGAAACTGAACCATATAGAAATCAAGATTTCTCTTTTAAGTATGTTATGTTTTATATTATTATTAACCTTGTAAGTTGATATTTTAAGTAAGCAGTCTGGAATTCAGGGGAGAGATTGGGGCTAGAGATATAAATTT
The DNA here is from genome assembly GCA_023783475.1 of Daubentonia madagascariensis. Taxonomy (NCBI): domain Eukaryota; kingdom Metazoa; phylum Chordata; class Mammalia; order Primates; family Daubentoniidae; genus Daubentonia; species Daubentonia madagascariensis. Next base: position 289,075 of record JAKFHU010000969.1, read on the forward strand.
GAGAGTTGTGAGTATATGAATGGTGTTTAAATCCAGGAGACTAGATGAGATCACCAAGAGAGTGAGTGTAGATAGAGAAGAGAAGAGGACTAAGAAGTGAAACCTTAGGCATGCTAAGATTTATAGTTCAGGAAAATGAGGAAGAACTATCAAAGGACCTGGAAAAGGAGCAACCAATGAGGTGAGAGGAGAACCGGGAGAGTATGGTGTGCTGGAAGCCAAGTAAAGAATGTGTTTCAATAAGGGTGTGTCGAACATCTTTTAAACCCCATTTCACATGCTCTTGGACCATCTCTTGTTCAGGCTATTCCTGCAGCAGCTGTATGCAGGTGTAGCTTGTTGCTGCCTCACTCAGCTGCACCTCATACTATTGCCTCCTGCCATGGGGTTTCTCTGCTACCGCCCTGTGGGACATCTGCAGGGACCTGCTCAGTGATTCTAGATCATGTATCAACTTGTAAGTGCCAGTGAGTTAACACCCTCTAGGATCACATTTGATCAATGGGAGATGAGATCTGATGTATGAACACTCTCCTCTTGTACGTCTGGTGGAAAATACTGGGACACATTCTACATGGCTCCTTAGAGAGTCAGTGGGAATAACCCACAGTTGCCTATAGTAGTAAACAGATCATTAACATATCCTTGGGTTGATGTTCGCTCCTTTTCTGGCTCACTTTTCTCAGTCCCCTTCTTGTATTCCCTGAATCACTTCCCCTAAATTAATTGCATGAAGGTCCTGCCTCAGGCTGTCCTAGGCTTTTGGGGGGAAGCTACGTTAAGATAGAGGTCATGATCAATCGGGACAAATGTTGCTGATAAGTTGAGTAAGATGACTGAGAATTGACTATTGGATTCAGCAAGGTAGAATCATTGGTGACATTGACAAGAACTATTCTGGTGGAGGTTTGGTTCTAAAGCTTGGCTGGAGTGGGTTCCAGATAAAATGCTTCTATTGTCGCAGTGATGTGTGGCAAGGTCATAGACTGGGAGTGGAGGTGTGGAGGAGGTGGGGTATTGAAGGTGTGATGAAAGAGAGGTGTGAAATGGTCCTTTAGAAGAGCTTTTTAAAAAAATAAGCTGAAGAGAGGAATAAAATAGAAATGCCTGGTGGAACTGAGGGCACACTTGAACTTATGGTTTTGTGTTTTTCTCCAACCACATTCGTCTGTTTGGATGAAAATTGAAACAAGTGGTTATATTTGACTAAGGTTTGGATTTGGTCAGGCAAGTGTGATAGAGGGAGAGAGAGAATGGAAGCTGGGTAAGAAGGGAAGTCAGGGCTTGAGGGAAATGATGGATAATAAAAAAAATTGGGGATTAAACATTATGTTATATATTACATATAAGTCATGTCAAGATAAGTTCTCAGAGTGTAAGAGGGTACTATTAATAAACAGGCTCAGAAACAGGTATTAACTGAGACATTCCTGGGCAAATTGGGACATATTATGGCTCAATTCATATAGCCATTTTCATACTAAAAAGGGGATTGTAGTAAAAAGCACAAAATATTTAGAGTTATGGCTCCTAGGTTCAAAATCAGGCACAGAAAAGCTCAGTAACTTGCCAAAGGTGGCGTAGCACATGGTAGAGCCAGCTCTAATCCTTTCATTGAAACTCATCTAAGCTGGCTCCTCCCATTTCACACTGTCTTGTGGCTTACCTTTGTCTTCTGGTTCTTTTTTGTTTTTTATTTCAGAGTATTATGGGGGTACAAACTCTTTAGTTACATAAATTGCCTTTGCACCACCCAAGTGAGAGCTACAAGCGTGCCCATTCCCTAGACAGCCCACGCCACACCGGTTAAGTGTGAGTTTACCCATCCCCTCCTCCTCCCTCCCACATGCCCGACACCTGATGAATGTTACTTCCATATGTGTGCATAAGTTTTGATTGATTAGTACCAATTTAATGGTGAGTACACGTGGTGCTTGTTTTTCCATTCTTGTGATACTTCACTTAGAAGAATGGGCTCCAAAAAAAAAAAAAAACACATTAAGGGATACAGAAAAATGGCGGTCTGATAGAGGCCTCTTACCTCACCGCTCCCAGGGAAGGAGGTGAAGAGTGTGGATGGCTGCCTGCGCGCAGATCGCTCACTCCAAAAACAGCACTGTGAAATTACAGAGAAGCATCGTGGGACACTGAGCCCAAGAAAACAGGTGACAGGGGGATACATTCACAAATATTGGACAGGGCAGGGAATACAACAGAGACCAGAGCGTGGGAAAAATGTGCTTGCCAAGTCAGCACAGTGTGACCTGACCTACAGGTGGTCATGCACCTTCCCCACAGACGTCCCATCCACTCAGTCAGGGACAAGCCCAGAGTTGGTGCAAAGTTGTTGCATGAGACAGCAGGCTCTGTGGAGAGGAAGCAATTGAGGGAACCATACGGAACTCTCAGGCGCACTGTGCAGGGACTGTGCAGGACTGAGGAGGGTTTCGGCTAAGATACAGATTCCCAGGACAGTACACTGGAATTTGGACACAGGCACCTCACCCCTGGAAATCAGCGGGACCAGGGCACAGGAATTGGGCGTAGAGCAACGGGGTATGCCCGTGGTGGCTGCTGGCCATTGCCTCCACGGAATCCAGGCGGGTCCAGGAGAGTAGCATTTATGGCATGATCTGAACCAGCAGAACACTGAGGTACGCCTGATTGGCAGTCGGCAGCCATCTTTATGGTCCCTGCCTGGAGCTGACGGTTAGCTAGTCTCTAGCTTCACCCCACCCCCACCCGGGGCTTCCGCTGGCTGACGCTAGCCTGAGGCTGCTGC